>JAYKAV010000977.1:13927-56418 GCA_035582835.1 Phoebastria nigripes | reverse complement strand
GGGGGGGCGGGGGGTCCCGGTGCTTGGAGAAGGTGTCCTGGGGAGGGGGGAGAGGAGTAGTCCCGGCCCCGGGGGCGGGGGGTGTCTCGGTCCGATACAGCAGGCAGCTCCCCCGCCTCCCGCTCCCTGCCCCGGGGGCTCTCCCGGGTTCCTGCCGCCCGCCCCGCCCGGYGCTGCCCCCGTTGGGTTCAGCCGTTCGGCCCGTAACCGCCGGTCCCCGCCGCCCCCGGGCTGAGCGATGCTGCGGGGCCGGCCCAGGCCGGGCCGGAGGAGGCCGATGAACGGCGCGGTCGGTATCGGGCGGCCCCCGCGGTGTCACCCCCAAACCTGCCGAGCTGACGGCGGGGGGCTGCCGGGGCGGCCCTCTTCTACTTAAAGCGCTTCTCGGCGTCCTCTTGTTTCTATAAGCGTCCGGCGTCTCAACGGTGCCGAACCGGTGTGGGCTGGTTTTAATATCATCGCAGTGTTACTTCTTTAGTAAATATTTATGTTTAATTTTATATCGCTGAAGGCTGTGTCAGCATTTCCGAGTTAGTCTTCGTGTACGGTATTCCGTGGGTAGTTTGGAAGGCTTCAGTATTTTGCTGGGAATGTCTTTGAGTTTAGAAGGGTCGTGTCTTAAGTTTGTTCTAGTTGCTTTATCTACTTTCCACGTTTATTTTCCACAGTATGGGTGGGATCACTCAGTTCACAAAAGGAAAAGACTCCCCCCGGTGAAAAGGTCTCTGGTGTACTACCTGAAAGGTAGAGAGGTCAGGATGCAGAATGAGTCCAGCTATCACCGCTTGTTGCATGGATATGCGGCCCAGCAGCTTCCCAGCCTCCTGAAGGAGAGAGAATTTCATCTCGGAACCCTTAATAAAGTGTTTGCCTCCCAGTGGCTGAACCACCGACAAGTGGTGTGTGGGACAAAATGCAACACAGTAAGTGCCACCTCTCTGCTTCTTTTCCCTCTGTGAATTATTCCACCCAAGCAATGGTGCTTACCGTAATCGAAGTATGTAGACTGCCAAGGAAAATATTAAGAAGTAATTAGGAACGGAGTCAAAATCGTGCACAATTAATTTTGAATGAAGGTAATGCTTAACAATGACCCGTTCTCATCTGAAAATATGGTGCTGTGCAGATGGCTGCAAACCTGAACGCGAGGCGTGTACCTCGATGCAACATCTGTCTAATCTGCACAGAGCAATTTACATCTGTTTGCAGGATGGAGAGCAACAATGGGGTTGGATCTTTCTTCTTGTCCTGCAAATGAACGGCGCTAGCTTTGCTAAATGGTAACTATCATGCCTAGCAGAAGTTGCTAGTAAGACTCTTTTTTTCATTATGCTCAGTCTTACACGGTTTGGTTTTATGTATGATTCTGTGCTGATGATTTTGAAAAATTGCTACAAAACTAAAAACTCTGGTTAAACACCAGATATTTATCAGAGTAGCTAGAAATGTTCCAAGCTTAAAAAAATGAATTTCAGATCTTCAGGATTATCCTTTGCTTGCTCACTTCGTGATCTTTTCACTCGAAATCTGTTTTCAGCCTTCGAATAACTTCTGTTGTTTATGTACCTTTATATGCTTCAACAAAAATTGAAACCTATTCAGACTCTTAAAGTGATGCTTTGGATTTGAATCATTACAGGGCAATATTAAAATTATGTCCTATGTGATTAATAAATGTAGGAGAACATACCTCTTAAGTAATGTTCTCTCTGCCGGAGTGAGTAGCCCAACTTCATTGGCTGAGGTTGCAATTTTAGGTATGAAGTTCTGATTGAATTAGTACAAAATCCTCAATTTGTTCTTTGCAAGTTGATTAGTGCCACAGGAATGAATCGAGCGTTGTAAGGAATGTATAGATCAAGCAGCTCTTAAACCTCAAAGTATATCAGTTGGTGTGATTGTTTCTTTGCCTCAAGATTTTTTTGTGCCGAAGCTGCGCTCAGTGGTCAGACCTGCAAGGGACAGTGGTATTTTTTTTTTTTCATTTCAGATGTTCTGTTACTATTCCTAGTTACCCAGCGGGAGGCTTTCATGCAGTAGCTCTTAAGAAGCAAGGCCTAGCTGTATAAACAAAACAATCCTTTAACAGGAATAAGCCTGAAATAGAATCTCTCTGCCTTCTTTCTCCATGTGTGTTCATCGCCTCGGCCGGTCAGCAGCCAGCACTGTTCGTGGAACAGCTTACAGGAGACAAACTCCTGCTGGAACACAAGCTCTCAAAAATCTTGCTGACTCTAGCAAGATGAAGGCATGTTTTATAGAGCTGCAACAATTTTGCTGTGTTCTGTAACTTCTGTAGTTCCAGTGCTGCTGCAGCGAAGATAAATGGGCAAGTGCATTGTTAATGCAACCTTGCAGAAAATTGTTTGGGACCAAACAATCACGGAACTGAAGAGGGATTCAACCATATTGTTGTTCCCACTGCATATGCTGCAGCGAAGTGTATGCTTCCACAGCTAGACTTAAAGTTACAGATGGACCTCATCTTTTATTAAGCAAAATACAATGATTACAAAAGAAGTCACTTCAGCATTGTGAAAGATTGTATATGAATTATGAATACTGTAATAGCTTTAGCTTGGTTGCTTTGTGTTCACATTTGAACAAGTAGAGCGTTAAACTCTACACTCTAATTATGAGATTTTCTCTCTCATCTCCTGAGTAAGCGACCTAATAAAGAAGAATTCCTTTGCCGATTCTCATATGCTAAAGTTGTGGCATTTAAGTCAGGAGTAAATCTAAAACAGCTTGGTTGACTTTAATGGGGTTTGCTGCATTGGAGTTGCACGTAATTAAAGTTAATGCAACAGAAAAATATAAACCGTAGCAGTTATTTTAATCAAAGCTTGAATGTGGCACTGAGAGCTTTTAGCACTTAATTTCTAAATTGCCCTTGGCTATGCTGGGCCAGAAGGATTCACTATTTTTAATAACAAAACAAAAATACACTCCTGTCATAGAGGAGTAGGTTTGGTTTTAGTCACTTGACAGTACTAGTCACTATAAACACTGAAGAGAATATGGAGCTCTGTCAACTGCTCATTTTTAATGAGGATTATAACTTGTTTAATTATTTGGGGTAACTTTTTATCCTTAAAAATATCCCTGGGTATGATTGTGTATGTGAAATAACTTTATTGTTCTCCAATGGATCCTGGTGCTCACAGTTGGCCAGCTCTAAATCAAATATTTGGGTTTCTTAAAGGTGCGTGCATTTTCTGATAGGTTTAGAATTATGGAACCTATACAAGCATTCAAGTGTCTAAAAATTCAAACACAATCACCTGGGCTTTTCTGAGGCAGGATTCGTGTTTGCAAGAATCTCCTAGATCTTGTATGCAATGGGCTTCTTAATGTTTTTCAAATTCAAATGAATGAGCAGGCAAAACCTCTGAGAGGTGCAGACGTTTAGGGTGTGTCACGATGGCACCTAAATTACCAAAGGCTGATACAGCGAAGTCTCAGAAGAAGATACTGTCTGTAATCAGCTGTTCAGGCTTCTTAGAGAAACTTTGAGACTTACGTAGGAGACAAGCTTATGGCAAACGAAAACACTGAACACGAGATTGCTGTAATTTTCTTTTAATTTTTTTTACTATTTCAGGAAACGAAGAATAAAGCAGCTTCTAAAAAGAAGTTCCAATAATCATTTTGCAGCTTCTTTTGTTCTCTTAGTTCTGCGTATGTGTTCGGGACGTAATTCTTTTGCTAATTGTGAAGTTAAGGATGAAAAAATACAAGAGCTGTAAATCATTCCCTAAATACAAGAAGCTTACTAGTTCTCAGTTGCTTGAGAATATAATTGCCTGGAATCTAATATTTTTGTTCGCCTTTTTTTTTCCCCCAGGCAGGCCTGATAGATGTATTTGTGCTTAAAAACTTCCTTGCCAAATGGTCTCTTCTGTTTTCTCAGGTGGCTTTTCCAAGGCATGAAAGGGTTGCTTTCTGAATGCTAGCTGATACCTTTTCTCTCTTTGGTGCGTTCATATGTTGCCTTGGATGCCCTGCTGTAAATCACTAGCTCTTGTTTCTTCTTAGAGACTTTCAATTTGTTCAAGAGATCCCATATCTCTTCTGTGCATCTCGTACAATTATAGCCTAGTCTTGTAGTCCTGAGGTTGTAGTGGTGAGAATACAATGCACAGTTACTCTTCCATCCATGAATATGGACCCTCTATGGGGAAAATGATTTCCACTTGCTTTGCAAGTTAACCTGCCTTCTGGCTTTGCACATGTAATGAAAAATCAAGACGACTTCCCGTTTCTGATCCCAGGGGGGGAACGAGAAGTCATGCTTCCGCAGTTTGTAACTCTACTCAAAGTCCACTGAACAGTGACTGAAACTCAGTGTAAATAAATCTCTGATGCCTAGAACTGACACTTCCATTCACCTTTTTTTCTGTGGCTTGTGAGTAAATAGCCAGGTGTTGCTTCTTGTCTCAAGGGTATTTGGTTTTCTGTCAACCGTATGTGATACCCGTGTCTGTCTTCAGAGTCTGGTAGTTTCTGTGCCAGGTATGGTGTGGGTGGTGAAGATGTCCTTTAGCAGGCGAAGTCTCTCACTTCTCCATCCTTTGCCATCTGTTGACATGTGTTAACTGTCTGCCAGCCTCCTGAAATTAAACACAGAGGGCAAGACACAAATAAAAACTGACAAATGTGATTTTTGGCAATGAACAAATTCAATGACATCAAAGTGCGTGCCCATTGGCTAGTAGTGCTTCAGAGTTTCATAGCAAGGTGGAGTGACTGATTGCATGATCTTGTCTCTGGAAATGTGAATTCAGAGTCAGTCAACTTGCTGGCTGCTTTTACTACTGCTCACTTCTCAATGGTTTCTTTATATTCTGGATTCTTTCTCTTTGGACCCTTTCAAGGAGGATGCGTAAGGCCGTTATCCACTTGTGTCACCTGTACTGCACAACCTGTGAGTAGGTTTTGTGCTAAGATTAGTCCATGTCCTGATCTCCACTGGAAAGGAGACATACCAGTTTGATAGCTTAGTCCTTAGAGTCCATGTTTCTTTGGGGCTTGGCATATATTAGTGAATCTGTATTGGCATAGAAGAGAAGAACCTTATGCCATGCGTTTCATGAACATCGAAAAGAGAGATGTTTACAATGTGAGTAAGAGGCAAGACTGAGAACTGGGAAAAATCAAACAGTGCTACTCAGTCTGACCAGTAGTGGTATTGGTGTAATGACACTGTAAGCATTGTCTTGCTTTTGTTGTTTTGTTAGCAAAAAACAAATTTGAAGGAGAACAATGATGTCATTTTCCAGCTTGACTGAGGGTGAAATTTTTGTGACCAGCTTCAGTTGTGCTGTTGCAGAACAGGATGTTCCCACCTGCTCGTTCTTGCTGGCACTGATGTGCGTGTGGCTGGGGAGTCAGCTGGATCAGCTTGCTGCTTTGTGTTCAGGCGGGTTTTCTTGTAGGGTTAGTTTTCACTGAAGGCAGAGATACGATCCAGCTGACCTTGCAGCTACCTGAGCACTAGCTGCTGTCACAAGGGTGGTGAGACTGTTTGGGTGGGTGAGGAAGAAGCACGTGGATTCTCAAAGATTGGCTTAAGCCAATTGTGAAACTTCATCGGGGTTGATTCTCTCTTAGTGACTCTATTTTTAGCAAGGCAATGTGTTTATCTTGGGTTTCTTTCAAATGTTAGTATGAATGACAGGAATGTGCCTGTGATTTCTGAGAGCAGTATGTGAAGAGCTGGGGCACAGTGTATGGTGAGCACTTCTTGTGTGAAGAATAAGCAGTTTTTCATGCATGTTCTTTGTGCCTTGTAAATCTACGTCTGTCCTGCTTGTGTAATAAAAACATGCTGTAGCTCAGGGTTGGCGCCCTTTGCTTTTGTTCAGATTGATTTGTATGATCAACTAAAAGATAGGGCTGCCTGTTCATGTGTGCAGGGGCAGCAGCAGATGACACGAGAGTCTACATGCTGCCTTGAAAGGGCATTTCATAGGCCTGTTTTTTAATCTTGCTATGTAAAGTCAATGCTTTCAGTTAAAATGCATGGGAGGGGAACTTATATTTAATGAATTGGTAACTTTGGTTGTTTGGGTTTTTTTTTTCCTATAAACTTGTCTCCGAAAGGCAGGTCAAAAAATGGAAGTAGACTTGACAGAAGGGCCTGGCAAGCTGTCCTGCTCTCAGTATTGTATATAAGAGAAGGATGGATTTTGCAGTTCGGACTCTGGTCCTCAGACACTCGATTCCCTGCCACAGTCTTTACTTTTGGCAAGTTGATTAATGAAGTTCCTTAGTCAATGAAGTGGGGCAGTTTCTTGATTAACTTGGTCATAAGCAGTTTGAAAAGGGGCAGCCACATAGTAATTGTATGGGAGCCATTTGCCAGAATGACTTCTCGCCACTTCTGCAAACCAAAAGAAAAATAAGCATACAGCTAGTAATCTCATAGGGCCAGATCATAAAGATTCATGGCTACGACAACTGTAGTACCTAGCCATGCCTGTCTGCCTTGGTCCTCGAGTGATAGCACTGTTGCAAGGTGTACATCTGAATTGCTTTTTTTTTTTTTTTTTTTTTTTTAAAAAAAAAAGGGGTGGGGAAGATGGATTTCTCTGTCATGTCATCCAGCCTGTTTTGTTGTTAGAACAAGGTTGTCCTGCAGAGAACACACAGATAGCTGTGTCTGCTCCATTTCTTACAGATGAAGTGTGGTCCTTGGACTTCCGGCAGATGGCCAAAGCAGTCCTGGCTTGGTAAATCCTGGATGTCAAGTTATTTGGCACGCTAATGTCTGACATGCATACGTTTTACTAGCAGGAAGAACCAAATTATGTGCAAAGCTTAAAATCGAGGGACAAACATGTACAGTTCACTGTCTGGAGGTTGGTGGGGGTTTACTGCATCCAGGGAAAGTTTTTGTGGCTGGTTTTTATTTTCTATATAATGACTAGCTGGAAAAGAAGTTCTTATTCCTGCTTGAGATAAAGAAAAAAATAAATGTATAGCTCAGCTATCAGGACTTCGTCAAGACTCTCAGAGGCCAGGCTGCATCGGAGTTACTTGCAGATGTACTTACTTCAAGAGTAGCGAAGGTACCAGTTTGCTTGGAAGAAGTAGGCCAATTTCTGTTTTTTCTTCAGATTTATGTCATTGTGTGCTGTGGCTTTGGCTGCACTTGTTTAAAAGCAGTCAGATATTTTGTACTTTATTTACTGTAGTGTCTTTAAAACTCTTAAAATGGTATTCAAATTTTCTACGTTCTTAGATGGGTGCCTATCTTGTTTCTTAACATTTCACCCTATTTGGCTTTAGAAGTGTCTAACAACTGTTTGGCTTCTCTTGGCTTCTGTTTGCTGGATTTACAGGGAAGATTTCTTGGCAATCAGTGGTGCAGCTTGCAAGTGTGAGCTTCTGGCTTCCTGTCCTGCCCCAGGTGATGCAGGAGTCCTAGCATATGTAGACAGTGCTTGCTTATTTTATTCTAGGTGGTGGTGGTTGTTTTTAAACTACACAGTGTGCCAAGTTCCTTACCAAGCAAGGAGAGAAGTTGCTGCTTAAAACTTTACAGCCGAAACTACAAAGCCAGTCCCTTAACTGTGCGAAGTTTCTTGCCCTAAGAGCAGTTGCTGTTCTGGTTACGGTAATACTGTGCAACTGGAGGAGAAAAGTGAGGAAATGACAAAGCAATTCCAGGGCTGATGATGGATTAGAGTGGGGTACGAGCAGATGAAAGCACTGCAAGAAGTATGCCCTGTTGCTGCTTCTGAGAATATCTTAATTTGGAAACTTGATATAGGAAAATGATGTTGAGGTTGAAGATCCAGGGCAGAAATGTGAGGGTCTGATGCTTCAGCAGTGTGAGTTTCCAAGTTCTTTATCTTTTCAGCCCAATTAGTTTGGAGTGTAGCTAAAGGAATTTTGCATTAGAGTAAGTCTTTATTAACCTAGTATCAAACATGGATATATGACAGTGGTGTCAGACTGGAGAATGTGAAGGGTTTTTAATTTCAGTTCTCATACCTGTTGAGATGCTCTTCCAGCTGAAGCACGATTTTCCTGAGTCCGTGGACACCGAGGTGTGGATGTGTTTTCCTAATTAGCACTTCTGGTGCCAGCTTTAGGACCTGCAGATGACCCTTGCAAGCCTTAATCTTAGGTACTTAACTGTTGATTTTGGTTTTTTTTCAGTAGTTGAAGGAGGATAGGGGAGGGAATTGGGCCTTTCTGGTGGAAGGAAATACTGAGGAAGAAAAGAGGGTATGCACTCATAGGGGAAGGACAAGAGAGGATGAGAGGAGAGGGAATTACTGGTCCTGATCCTACAGTGCAGGTGTTAATTTTCAGGGATGTGGTTAGGGCAAGAGGGACTGCTGTGTGCATCATGTTTTTACCAGCTGTCTCAGGCAGTGAACTGCATTGTAAGGCTTGGAGAAGTGAGGAGTACCTCCCTCCTACTCAGCTGCACTTCAGCTGTTGCCTGACCCCACACCTGCATGCAAAGTAAAGAATGAAACACAAAAATTCAGTCCCTGTAGGAACAGTCATGTGTGCAAGACTGGTGCCTACAGAGGAAGATCAGTTGCGGGTTGAAGGTGATACATAATTCTAGACACAACACACAAATAGTGACGAATGGATTTCAGCTTTCTCTGTAGAATGCGTTTAACATACCATACTTTATCAGGTTTTGATTTGACATTAATATTCTGCTAGTTCAGTGCATCAAGAAATAGATATGCGGCTAAATTTTCTTGGGTTTTTTTACGCTTATTAAAGAACAGATCTACAGTCTGTGAGAGTTCACCAAAACCAACTTGTATGTATAACTTCTTTCTGAGAACCTCTACATTTCTCTTCTTGCCTAGAAATGTCTGACAAAGGATTTCAGAACAACTTCCTTGAGGTGTGTATTTTTTAAATGGCATTGAGTTTTCTTTTTTTTGTTGCTGTCTTCTCCATCTTCAGTTCACTTCCAGAGGCTTTGAGACAATGTTCTTCGGTTATAGAACGAACAAACTTAAGGGGCRTGGGGGGTGTGTGGAATTTAATTATAATCCCGGGCTGTGATTCCACATCACTTTCCTTAGTGCCAAGTCAGCTTCAGATCCTCCACTTTCTTGCTTCTCATGTTCCCTGACAGGGCTTTGCCCCCTCTGTTACACCTATTTGACTGTTAGTGCAGCTGCCCTCTGAACAACATCTGTGAAATGATCCAGCACAAGAGCCTCCCAAATGAAAGTGCACTTTGGCAGGCGATGTAAACCTTTGTTCTGGTTTAGATTGTAACCCTATGGTTGTATATGTTTGAACTGACATAACTCAGGGTATAGTGATGTCTGTTTGAAGAGTTGTAAGGCTTTATAACTGAGTTTTCTGCCAAGGGGACAGTGACATAGAGCTCCAACTTCTAGTCTTTTTGCAGGATGAGGTATGTAGCTAGGTATCTTTTTTTAGATGTTTGCACTGGCAGTACTATATTTAGTTACTATTCTCTGTGTATCACCAGAAAATAAACTCCAATTATATAAATTTATAAAGTGTCAGTTTGCCAAAGCCAAAACTTCATGGTAAGTATCTTATCTGAGAGGCAGGAGACTTGTGCTAAGCCCCCTGGGGCTTACTGGCTGTTTTGAGCTGGGTCTGTTTCTCACTGTTGTACAGGGAAACTGGAAAACAATATCGTTTTGTCATGGTATTGAACAGGGAAAAGTGTTTTAGATTCAAGGGTTTTGTTAGATGGGAAACCTCCCATGACAAATTTCTCACCTCTCTCTTCTATTGCTGTGAAAACCAAATGGGATGACTGAAATAAAACCCACTGTAATTAAGTTAGTTTACTTGTTTTAAGAAGCAATTTGTGCGTTTTTCAGCCATACTTGCAGCATTTGTGGATTCCAACTTGAAAAGAATGTAAATTCAAAATAGGGAGGATATTTGACCATCTTGTTTTTCTTACCTGTTTGATGATGACTTATATCTCCTGTTTTTTTCCCCAGTTATTTGTAGTAGATGTCCAGACTGGTCAAATTACCAAGATTCCTATTCTGAAAGATCGTGAACCTGGCATGGTGAACCAGCAGGGTTGTGGTATTCATGCCATTGAGCTCAACCCCTCGAGGACCCTTCTAGCCACAGGTGGAGACAACCCCAACAGTCTTGCAATTTATCGTCTGCCTACACTTGATCCTGTCTGTGTGGGAGATGTAAGTGGGAGTATTCTGGGAAAGTTTATTGTGTCACTTACAAGAATTACTAATTTGAAGTGCGTAAGGTCAGAGGAAGGTTAAGATTTGGGAGTCCTGTAGTAGAGAGTGAATTTCTGAAAGCTTGAAAACATTCTCAATTAAGTTGTCTTTTTTGACAAGAAGTCTTAAATATGAGTGAGTACACAAACATGTGAGACGATTCTCAGGGTTCCGAGTCAAATTTCTTCTTCCTCACCCTCATTCAGCTCTACTTCAGATTACTTCTAAGCACTGAAAATGTAACAAAATCCTAAATGTTAAAGTCTAATTGTGGTGATGACCTCTGAAACTAGTTTTAGTGAAAAAGCTCTTTTGAGAAATTGAAAAGATGATACAAGTTGTTCAAATTTTCCCCTTCTCCAGTGCAGCTTATGTATGTATTATTCCAGAGGCGGAACTTGGCTTTGAGTATTAGTTCTAACCCAGTGGCTTATGGCAGTTTGATAGACTCTGGTACTGCTTATAATTCTGAAACATCATGAGGCCTTTTTAAAATAGCCAGTCTCAAAAAGAAAAAAGGCTGAAATGAGTATAGTGGTGTCCTGTAAGCACTTCTCTCATTTCTCCTTTGATTCAGGACTTCACGTAGACGTTGACTACAACAGCAAAGGTCAGGTCAGAGTTTCTGCAGATAACTAGCTGCAGAAAAGCTCAACTCAGAAGATTTGTATGACTTGCTATTCATTTGTGTGCTGCTCTGACTTTGCAGCTTTTCAGGCAGAACTAGAGCCTTATGGTCTTTTTTTTCCCCCGTAGGTTTCTCACCTGTTAAAGAAAAGATTCTTGAAGTAATAGTCTTGAAAAATTAATCTGTAGGTCATATATTGTAAAAAGTAACCAAAACCTTATGTTTATAGTAGGGATGTGCATTTGAGGAAATAAAAGTATGTAGCTACTTTACAGAAGTGAAGAACGCTGCTTTCAAAATGGAAAATCTAAGTCCTTAGAATTGAGATCAATTTGTCCTTGGTCAGAGACCTGTTTTTTCCATCACCTAATTGCTCTCTATTAATTCTACACTTCAAAATCAAAAAAAGTTAAAATTACTGTTAGGTACTTAAACTGCTCCAGCTTGATACTGGAATCTTATCTGTATGTTTTTAATGTAGGTCTGTCCTTCTGAGTTTGTACTAAAAATCAAAGTGAAGAATACTTGTCTGCTTTGAGACTACTCTAGAGTATAATGGCAGAGAAAAATCTGTCTTTTTTTTCTTTTAGGATGGACATAAGGATTGGATATTTTCAATTGCGTGGATCAGTGATACTATGGCTGTTTCTGGTAAAGTCAATTTTTTCTCTCTCTCTTTTTTTTTTTTTTTTTYTTKTTTGCCTTTCCAGAATTTTATACTGATGTACAGCACTTTATAGGTCTTGGAGAAGCACCTTTATCGGGGCATTTGAAACCACTTGGAACTACCTGGGCTATTTAAACCATTCTTGGTTCTTAGTACAGTGCTTCACTTCATTTTATTTATAGGGCCCAGGTCTAGATTTGATTTTTCTAGTATCAGAGGGAATATTACTGTCTTTCCAGCAGGTGTTGCCATGAGAGGATCTCTAAACACAGTGAATTACAGGGAAGGATTCCACACAAGAATAATAATTTCAAGAGCGGTGTTGGTTATCAGTTAATAACTTTGGAATACAGCAGAGCAATATTGGTTTCCTGAAATCCTATGGAAGACAGTGAAAACTCAGTTTGGTGTGTGTATGTATGTATATGTACATATACTATGGCAGTTAATACAGAAGGCTGTAATAGAAAAGGTCAGTTACTGGCTTTTCAGTAACTAGTTGGACAATCAGTGTGACTTCATAAAGTATTACTTACTTAGGTAAAGGCAGCAATACTAATATGCTATTGCATTAATTTAGTAGCTTACTGTCTTTCTGTGCTGACAGGGTGTAGTATTCTGTACAGGGAGGTGTCAAGCTGCAGGTGATGGAAAGTCGTAACAGTCTCATATAAAAAGGAAATACTTGAATTGTTAGTGAGTAAGATTTTTTTTTTTTTCCTTCCCAAATAACAAAAAGCTAATCCTGGAATTTGATTTTGAATTTAATATAAAACTTGACCTTGCCAGTCTCCAACCCAAATATCTGCATTAAAAAAAACATTGTCAGCTAGTAAGCTTGAAGAGAACAGCAGAGATTATTACAGATATCCAAGGGAAAGATAAGGACCCAATGGAATGGAGGCACAGCATGTGAGATTGAACTGTGTTGCTCTCAATGTTTTCTGCGTGCTCAAGGGTGGAGGTGTGAGCAGAAGACTGCTCTGTTGTATGATGTCCTCTGTTGTATGATGCTTACACCAGGATGTAGGTTCTAGTCTCCAGACCTGAGACACCAGGGAAAACTTGCTGAAAGCAATTAGCAAGTCCGATTGCTAAACTGAGTTCTTCAGAACTTCGCTGATGATCCTAATCAGGAGAAAACAAAGACAACTAACTTCTGACATTGTTTTAATCTTACAGATTTCAATTACATCTGTATCTGAAAGTGTGGAGCAGAAATATTTGAACTCCAAACATTGAGGATATAGCAAATACCTTTATCTGAATTAAGAAACTAAATGCAATTTTTTGTGACTTTCTTGGGGCAGGTTAAATGCCACCGGAAGAAAAAAGGGCATTTGGTCCCATGGCAGATCACATTGATCATATAGCCTGAGGTTTGAGATTTGGCAGTATATTTTCTCACTGCCATCAAAACTGTTGAGAGAGTACAAAGAGGACCAGGGGCTTGATTATTCCTCTTGCTTGTGTTAACTTTATCAAGAACAAGGCAGGGCTCTACTTGTAAAACCTTCAGCGGTGTATTTCAGTAGTCCATAAGCATAAAACTAAACTCTTGACTAAGCAGCCATAGCTGAGGGAGAATGCATCAGTCCACTCAGTTGTACTGCCCAGACGAAAAGATTTCCATGGCAAAAGGTTCAGATGGGATGAGTAATTCCCAGGATGGCACGAGCCTAGGGTAATGAATGATACTGTCCTTGGCTTCAGGGCTAACCAGTTGAACAACATACATTGACTTTTTCCCCTGCTAGGGCTATTAAAAGGGACAGCTTCCTCCTAAACTATGTCAAGATTGTTTAGAAATTCTACTGCTGAGTATTCAGCCTCCATAACAAACAAGATTAGGTGCCATTAAAAACCATCAGCATGTAAATTGACTGGCAGGATGTAGTGTCATGTGCTGCCTGCTGCTATGCAGTGCCATTAGGAAGCTCCTTTTGTATTTGGCTGTAGTAGGTGATAGTGGCAAATGACTGAATCCATCTGTGAGGGGGCTCTGCTATGCTGGATCACCTGTATTGCTACAAGATGTTTTGCATAACTGTCTTTGCAGCTTATTCCCTGTGATATACCAAAGCCTATAAATTTGAGTCTGATGTAGATACTTATTTTTTTCTGGCATCTTCAAGACATGAAATATTTCTTATGCATTCCCTGTGACAGGAGGAGGGTTGTGTTTTTCACATTGTGTAGGGAAGAAATTGAGGTACAAGTCAAATCTATCAGAGCTGACTTAGATGGAAGTGAGTTGCCCAAACACCAGAAGGGATGGGTATAGGGCCTTGGATTAAGCCTGTGTTGATCTATGAACCAAAGCTGAACATTCAGCTTTCTTCATCCAGTATTGTTACTCTTATTGATTCATGTTTTGGATTAATATCTTCAAATTCAGTAGAAAAATARAATGAGTTCTTGCTTGTTCAGCCTCCATTCCTGTGTTATATTCTTTAAACAAAAGGTTGCATGGGTTTAAGAAAAAATAATTTAAAAAATAGTTGGTACAAATTGTGGTTTGAAATAGTTGTTCTTTTTCAGTTCACAAATGTGTGCATACATATTCGTAAGCATATTGGCAGAAATCGAATGAACCCAGATTGGCCTAAACCCAACTGAGTTTTCTTGGAGGTTTTTATATTGGCTTAGCAGACTGTCGATCTCAGCCTTGGTAAGCCAGGCTGAACGCATAGGCTACTCAGTCGCCTCTGAGCTTATTCTACATCTGAATCTCTAATGGTGATTGTTGTACAGGATTGTGGTTTTTGATGCATCTTAAGCAGTTTGAAAACAGGTGAGGTGATCTAGCTGCTTGGAAACCATGTAGACAAACCAGTTGGCAATGAGTTCACAATGTTATGAACTTTACAGCTCAGTAAAATCATGTTTTTGTTAGTAATAATTAATATATAGGCACCAACAGTGTGTTCAGTTAGATTAAATTAATAGTATCCTTTCTTTCTTTCAGACCCTGTTGTTTATTCCTTTTTTAAAAAGGGGAGTTAGGTATATGTGAAATGGACTATTTATTTATGGACTGTTTATTCAGGTTCCCGGGATGGTTCAATGGGTCTCTGGGAAGTCACAGAGGATGTGTTGTCCAAAAGCGATGCCAGGCATAATCTCTCTCAAGTTCCTGTCTATGCCCACATAACACACAGGGCTCTGAAGGATATCCCCAAGGAGAACACCAACCCTGACAACTGCAAGGTCCGAGCATTGGCTTTCAACAATAAGAACAAGGTCAGTAAGATAAGCAAGACGGTTGAGAAGTCCTAAAACTGTCCATATGTATTAGAAAAAGAAAAAAGTAATCTAAATCTGAAATACTGGAGAAGCAACCTAATACTTTCTACCTGATCCTTTTGCATCCTTCTCATATGAGATGGTCATCTTCATCTGCTGTGTCTGCTTCTGCCCCAAGTGAATGGAGAAGTCAGTAGAAAAAAAAAAAGTCTGTTTTCAGAAGGAACAATTTTCCTGTGGGTTTGATTTTAGACTTGCACCCTAAGGAGGAGTGTGGGGGGGAAATGTTTACAAGAAGCAGATAAAGCACCAAAACACCTCTTGCAGCTTGAATCCCACCCTTGAGTGCTCTTACTGCTTTCCTTCCCCTTTCATGAAGAGCAGCTGACATTCAGGCAGTTCCTGTTCTGATGGCTGAATCGTTACTGGATTGCTCAGTAAGTGAGGTGACTGACACACAGGGCAGGTGCCAGTGCTTGCTTTGGTGTTATTTTTGTTGGCATTTGACAAACAGTAAATGTTAACGTCCCCCATGCTGATCTCGTTATTGCTAGTGGGAGTAGCAATTCATCCTCCACTACTTTTCTTTCTGCCCTCAAAGAACAGAGAAAGTCTGAAGCGAAGGTGGGTGTGCTCTCAGAAGCAGGGTGCTCCTGTGGGCTTTATTTTTCACTATAGCTGTTAATTACTCCTCTGTGATGGAGACTTCAAGTAGCTTTTTCAGTGGAGTAGTGCCTGGAAAGAAATGTTTGCTTCAGGGTGAGAATCAGTATGGGAGCTGCTGAAGAGAATTGCCAACTCTAGCTTGTACTGTCTAATAACTCATTATTTGATTGTCTAACAAGATCTCTACTTTTGAAAGTTATTTTTGGTTATTTACTCTTTTATTAATTCTTATTCTACCTGGCACCTTTGTGCTGTATTGCGTTCTATCAAGATCAGTATAAAATGAAAATTTATCTTTATAAGCGTGTACAGGATTATGGATGAGTTCAATCTGGAGTATGCGGCCTGCCTAGTAGAGTGTGAGTTTGTAAGGACATCTATAATACAGAAACTAACTCTCTCTTTTTTTTTTTTTTTTTTTTTTTTTTTTTTTTTTTTTTTTTTCTCTTTTTTTTTTTTTTTTTTTTTTTTTTAATTTTTATTTTTTATTAGGAGCTGGGAGCTGTGTCCCTAGATGGGTATTTTCATCTTTGGAAAGCAGAGCACACACTATCAAAGGTGCTTTTCTGTTTGTTGGTGTTAAATTTCAAAAATTGCCTAGCAGTTAAGGCTGTTCACTATTCTTCATTTCCGTTAAATGCTTGAAGAAAGAGCAGCAGTTTTTGTAAAATAGAAAATAAAAGCTTTATAAAATGAAATGTCCTAAAAATTGGAACTTGAGGAGAGAAACTCCCCACTCCCCTTATTTTGGAGGGTGGGAAGTGCTCTTAACTTTCTGCCAGTTCTGGGTGAGCTGAAGTGAACCGTTCCATAGAGTATGACGGATCCTTGATTAGCAGTGTTCATAAAGGAAGTTGCACTTACGTAAGTGTAATTGCAGATCAAACCCAGACATACCTATGCTAGTGTATGAGGTAAGCTTTTTCAGCTGAGAGCTGATGTCTGTGTACACCTGCTGAAGAAATAACAGTAGCTTAGAAAGATTTAAAACAATTTGGCAAAATGTTCATTGCTCTTTGCAAAATACTTGGCTTCAGCCTTTGTAAATCTCAGTGTGGTTCAGATAAGGCATCCCATCTCCTTCAGGTCTTTTTCTCTGTGTCAGGTTGTTGCTTTTCTCTTACAGTTCTATTTTTTGTGGTGAACTTACTTTTTAGCTGCATTTTGGTTTTTTTTTCACTGCAACTTCTTTGAACATAGCTTACAGAATTGTTCTATTAACATCTTGCTCTTTTCTCATAACGGGCTGATTTTTATTTCTTCTATTTCCAGTTACTTTCCACAAAGTTGCCATACTGCAGGGAGAACGTGTGTTTGGCTTATGGTCAAGAGTGGTCGGTGTATGCGGTAGGATCACAGGCACATGTCTCCTTTCTGGATCCGAGGCAGCCTTCTCACAATGTTAAATCCGTCTGTTCCAAAGAACGAGGCAGTGGTAAGAAACTCATCAAAGGGTGCTTCAAATATATTCAATTATATCAAGTCTATTAAGACTGCAGTAAGATAAGCTTTTAATAAATAGGAAGGGTTTTTCATGTGATAGACTAAATCATTAATAGTGTATGTAGGTTTTGCCTTTATTACAGTATTCCTTGAGCAACCAACAAACCAGACTTAAAAGCAACTCTGAAATCTAATGATAGACAACATTAGTGCTTTTATGATAAACTAAATTGTACACCATCCAAATATTACTGGACTTTTAAAACTGCATTTTACTTCTCCTTATTTTTTACTGTGTCTTATTCTGTTTTACTTCATCTCAAAGCAAATCCAGCCTTTGTACTGCTATTAAGACTGTCTATTCTTGCATTTTTTTCTGGGAACGGGAAAAAAAGCATGTTGTCTGCTCTGTGCTATCATATTGGGAGTCTGTGCTGTGAGTGAATGCTTGCTTTGTAATTTTAAAGCCATGAGTGAGACTCTTAATTTTCAGTGTGTATTTATTTGCTTTAAATATACAAAAGCTCACTCTTTTAAAAAAAAAAAAAAAAGCAGATTTCAGTGCCGTTTTCCTTTTCTGATGTGGATGCAATATGTCAAATTGAACCTTACACTAGGGCCAAGTGTGAGGGCTTGCAGGGTGCACGGTCCCATAAGCTTCTTCCCATACCCTTTATTTTCAAGCTTGAGAAGGCACTGTGCTGTGATGCCCATTTTAAACCATATTAATCCCAGACTAATAAGTTGCAGTCCTTATTTAGCTTGGCTCTAGGCATCATCTCTTCATTGGGCAGGTTATCAAAAGAGAATGCATGTAGGCAAGTATTAGGAAAGTTTTATTTATGTGGTTACTGGAGTTTGAATGGTGCTGTCTAGATAAATGGCAGGGTCTGTTTCTTTCAGATACGGGATCAGTTTCTGTAATATGAGAAAAGGTGCTTCACCAGCTCATGTCACCTGAACACCTTACCAGCAACAGCCCTTGTCCTGACCTGCTGTCAGTGAGGGCTCTGTGGAGGTTCTTGACACTGTCACCCTTCAGTATCATAGGGAAGAAATACCAAGACACTGGAGCGTGGTGCCCACACAGTGGTGGCTGAAAGCTTCTGCCTTGAGTATGTGATCATCTCTGCTGGGGGGATGATCTGTGTGTAGGTAGTATCTCTGGGATATGTTTCTCCAGTTCATGTCTGGAGAAAGCCTTTGTTCAATGCTGTGTTCTATTCTGCATAGTAGGCAGATCTTTTTCCTTGGCATGGTGGTGGAGGCACTTAAGTAATATTAATTCCCAAGATACCAAGCGTTTCAACTTTCTATTGACCTCACTGGGACTTGGAGTGGTGCAGCACCTCTAGGAAGTAGGCTGTTTATTGATTTGTGGACTAAAATCTGGGTTGACTTTTAAGTGCTTTGAAGTGTTACCTGAATGTGCTTTCAGCTTCCAAATGAACGTGGTAATTCCACATTAACTTCAGGTCATTAATGTTGTATACAAAAGCAGGTCAGAGAAAGGTTGTCACTTAGTAAGACTGGAACTGGGGCTCGTATTTACCCAGTGTAACCCTGTCTGCTCTACGTGAGAAGGTCGTTAATGCTTTTTAGTGCATCTTGTGAGTGGTGCTTTTCTCAGCAGCTGTACAGGGAAGTGCAGCCCCTGGATTCTACTTCTTGATCTGCAAGAGCAACTGCATTCTACTTGGCTGGCATGCAGTGCTGTGTCGTGTGCCCTTGACTTTATATCCTGAAGGCAGCAATGTTAACACAGTGGACAGATTGCGCAGCACGGACTCTGTGTCTGCTCCTTGCGTAGGACACGCTACTGCGTCTTCATTTCCTTTTGGGATTTGTAGAGCCTCCCTGCCTCTCAGCAGTGAGACTCAATTTGCTGACCCAAATAGTCCAGGTCCACAGGTGGTAGAGTGCTGGGTATGCTGGAGAGCTTACTGTGATCAGTTCTAGGCACAGGTTGTGCTTTTAGTTTGATGGGAGTGATTAATCTGAGGTACTTCAGCCCCTTAGGAGCCAATTTGAAGTGCTGTTCTTGAAAGCCTGTTCTAAACATCCTCTTAATAGTGGGTACATCACAGATTCCTTCAGTTAATTTTTTTTATTAGAGAAAGATCCACAGTTGTTCTGCATTTTATAGCTTTTTATTAATAAATTGCATTGAAAAGTATAGGCCATCTGCTTTCATACTCCATCACCTGTTTCTGTTAAGTAAGTGTTCTGCTGGTTTGCTTGTCAAGTGGACTTTTGGAGCAAAAATAAGAGGAGGTCCCCTCTTGTGCCTTTCTCCTCTTATCCAAGTGACTGCTTTTGCTGATTGCAGAGGGCTTAAAGCTTTCTGCATATGTTTGCCAGAGCCAGGCCCTTGTAATAGGGGGGGAGGTGTCTCTAACTTGCTCAGTTGCATTTGTAGTTATCTGAATTGAAGTGGAGGTTCTTATACAAATCTGGTAAATCTAATTCAGCAGGTGTGAGACTTGCACAGTGGTTTCCCGCCTATTAAGCCTGCAGCCAAGACTTCACCTCGCATCTGGAGCACAACAATGTGGCCTTGCCTGTTCTAAGTGTGTGTCACAAATGCTGGTGGCTGTGGATGTAACATCAGGTTGCGGAGGCAGAAGGATGAGGATATATTTCCAGTTAGGATTCTGTACAAAGAGGAAGGGGAAACTCCCTGGCTGCATCCACACCTCTCGGATGTCTGCTGTCACGTGTCCTGCTGGGTGTATTCCAGTATGTTACAAGTTTTGTGACGTTCAGTCCCAGTTGGTACGGTGACAGCACGTGGATGTAGCTGGCATAACTCACTTCTTTTCCCCTCCTGTTTGAATGCTTGTTTAGGCTGTAATTCAGTGATACTTTAAAGAGGGATTAAGAAGCCCTAGAGTTTATAACCTGGCATCATGTGCAGGAAGGAAAAGCATAGGTGTGGCAGGGTTTAATCTGCGTGGAAGAGTTGTTTGGGGTAAAGTGCTTACACAGAACGAACCTTTTGCACAATAGGCAGAGATGAGATGACAGGACATTTTGCAAATTGCAAATTCCTACATACAGAATCTCCTCAAGTCTGTTTCCAAGGGATCCTTGTTTAGCTGAGGCTTCAGATTTAGTTTTTTGTGGAAACAAAATGTACTCCTTTTACTCAATCTAATGGCATAACTGAATTGTGCTAGAATGTTTTGTTTGGACTTGAAACATGCTGTAGCTTCCCATGTGCTGGCGTAACATGGTGTTGCTTAGGTTATAGGATTCCTAGTCTGTTTTCATTGCTTGGTGAAGTGCTAAAAGTGCCAGCTACGAAGAGTAAGGTGTGCTTCTGTGAGAATATTTGAGTGGAGATAGATCAGGCTCTTAAATAATTTTGAAGCTATCTTAGTAGCAAAGTGACTAGTGATTATTATGGTTATACTTGCTTACTGTTAGCCTGTTGATCAGCAAAATGCACTTGGTGGCAGCTGGGACAGTAATTTTTCTCACATGGTCACTTATCACAGCTTGGCAGGTAGCTAGATAGGGTGTGAACTCATGGAGGAAACCAATGTGATGTTCTTTCCTCTGTCTGCTGCCATGTACTCGCTAATGGTGTGTTCGCTTAGAGGCTCGTGGCAGACAGAACAAAGCTGCTCTTGATCCTAAATGGCTTATGATCTTTGCTTATCTGGCAGAGCTGGGGCCTGCTGAGAATGAAGCTTCTTACCATGCACTGTCAGTGTAGCTGATGGCCTCAGAGAAGAAGGGAAGTAATATATGTAATTGAAGCTGCTGTTTCAATAGCATCAATGGGATTTATCTGCACTGCTCCATAGCAGCGGGGAAACTTATGTGTTGTGGAGAATACTAGTAGGTGGTTCCTTTTAAAGAAAATACTAGACATCAAGCAGCAGCACTGCAGATTCAAAGCATCCGTCTTCCTTACTTTATTGTATGTCCCTTCTCTGTTTGACAGGTATTCGATCGGTGAGCTTCTACGAGCACATCATCACTGTGGGAACGGGGCAAGGTTCCTTATTGTTTTATGACATCAGAGCCCAGAGGTTCCTGGATGAAAAGCCCCCACGTGCCTGCTATGGACAGAAGCAGAAATTAGGAGGAGGCGAAATTTTGAAGTTGACTACTGGGAAAGGCTGGCTGGTGAGTAGCGTGTAGCTGTAGGTAACCCTTTACACAGGAGTGCCATAGGGCTCGAGAAAYGGTTCTTTTTGTAGTCATGGGAGCTATTGTATGAAATGCATCCCAGCAAAACAGTGATCATGTAACCGATACCTGTAATGACGAAAAGCAAGAAGTACTGCAGAATTGCTTTCTACAAAAGCTTTATGAAAGAGTATTGAATGGTTGGTTGCTTGAGTGTAAGGCATATTGACTCCTTTTCTTACACACTGATTCATAAATGAACTASATTTTGTATCTTTATATTTTCGAATGTAATCTAACTTCCAGTTTTCAGAACTTCAAACACAAAATACATTGTCTTCCTTCAAAAACGTGCTACTCCAACGTGGTACTCAAAGTAAGAGAGATTTATTTTAATTGTATGCAATTTTAGAAACTGTGGCTTCCTGAGGTAATGCCATGGCAGGCACTTGAGTTCCATTTCCCGTATGTTATCATAAAGCAGTTAATGGCTTTGTCTAACTTCTCTCCATTATCTTTTGTATCATTGTGATGTAACTTTAAAAACTAATGAAACTTGGTATCTTCCCTACCCTTCACCTTCCCCCCTCCAATGTTTGGCCCAAATGTCCTCAGAAAAAGCTTCAGGACAACTCTGGTATCTTCAAGATGATCTGTCTGAAGCTTCAGGGAGTATTAACAGAAAAGATCCCTTTTTAGGCTCTGGAAGCTACCTTCTGCTTTTGTGAAATAAGGTTTTGGGTTTGTTTAGCAACAATAACAATCTAAACTTTCCTTTAACAGAATCATGATGAAACCTGGAGGAATTATTTTTCTGACATAAATTTCTTCCCAAATGCTGTTTACACCCACTGCTACGACTCGTCTGGAACGAAACTCTTTGTGGCAGGAGGCCCCCTTCCATCAGGACTTCATGGGAACTACGCTGGTCTCTGGAGCTAATGATAACTCTTTATAAATGCTGATCTTTACACAGATTTCCACTTTTCTTTTCCTTTTTTTAACAACAGAATTGTGTGATGCCATTGATTTCTGATTTAAATGCAAGTTATTTTTTGGCAGAGTTTTCTGTTGGTCTCCAACAGTTTTGTACATCTTTTTGAACCAGTTTTTTGCTTTAACCTCCTTGATCCTTTATATGAAGGGTTTTTGAAATCCCTTTTTATTGTATTTACTCCAAATGACTATTCCCCCACGTTTAGGCTATCTTGGCCATGTGCCCCCTCCCCTACTTTGCTGTGAGGTAGGATTCCTTTCTTATAGAGTGGTTGCTCCTGGGCTTTCTGTGAAAGTCTAGGTGCTGCGTGTGTGCAGGTACTTTGTGTCAGTTACATTACCTGGAGTGAGGACTACTTGTAATTAAAAAATATTAAAAATATTTATAAGAGATAAGCTACTACTTTATCTGCAGAGCCTGGCCCTGGCCTGGGTTGATCTTATTTTTAAAAGTACAAGTCTAATGACACTGTTTATATGTAGAGGAATATGGTAATTTTAAGCTATACTCATCGAAGCCCAGGGACGGATTCCCCAGGCGTATTGCCCATCAAGCCCAAACTGCAGAAGTGCAGGAGTTCTCAAAAGTGCGCTTGTATTTGAAATGTCGCTTTCAGCAGTGCCAGGAGCAAAAATTGATCTTCTGTTCCTTCTCTGCCTGTCCCAGGTATCAGCTTGCACAACTGGAGTTTGCGTAGGCTGTTCTGCAGCGTGGCTATTGCAGGGTGACATTACACTGAGGGCCTGCAGAGGTGCTGAGAGGAAATGGGGGCTAGGAACATGAGTGTTATTGTCATTCAAAATGAACTAAATCTATCCATTTTCCAGATGAGCCAAGGTTCCTGAGTATGCTGCTGTGGTAGCTCATGGGTTCTTCATAAACTGCCTAAAGCCCAGGACCTTTTTTGTCCCAGGTTCTGGAAACTTTTCCCATTTTAGCTGTTCTGGTTGGCCATCTCCTCTAATATGCCAATGGAATAAATAAACTCTTTTTTTCTCCAAGGTTAAAGAGTGCATCTCAGACTTAACTAACGCAAGCTAGAAGCTTTCCATGTAGCAAGATAACTTGCTGTTAGCTCATGTTGCACTATCATCTGCTGTCATCCTGCTTGCTATAGGAGAGGCTCCATCTTTCCCCAAATCCCCTGCTGCCTTCTGCATTCAAACTCCCTCAAACTTCATGTGGAACTGGGTGGGGACAATAGGTCTTATGCCCTTCAGGTCCAGCTGTGAAGCGTGTGCATTCCAGGGTGATGGTCTTACCTAATACTCAGCTAAAATGCAGGACTCCAGGGTGCTCCTCCTAGCATTTTGGCTGGCACCGAAGTCTCTGCTTGTTACTGATGCCTCTGTCCTCTGCTGGGATGAATGCCTTTCCCCTGCCCCTATCACTGGTGGAGCAGAGTGTGCCTGTACCTCACTGCTTTGGTGCCAAATGGGCAGTTGGTTGAAGCTGAGAAGAAAGACAAGGCTGGGACATGCTCTGTTCTCCTGTCTCTGCTGGAGATCACAGCCACCACTGCTAGAGTAGCTCTAGTCCCTTACGCAGTTCCTGACAGACTGCCTAAAGCTAGTCTGCATGTGTCCTTGCGGTCCCTCTCGTCTTTGTACTCTGTATCTTCATCAGTAACACCAAGCAGTGAGCCTCTGGCTTAATTTCCAGTTGGTAGTGGAGACTTGGATGGAAATCCTGCAAGGAATGCAGTTCCCTCCCATCCGGGTGGAAATCCTGGCAAGAGGAGAGCTCTCCCAGATGTGCACCTGTCCCAGAAGTGTAATTTACTCACATGGAGCACTGACACGGGTGCTTCACAAACAGATCTTGCGGCATTTCACAATTTTACTTCCCTTGTGGGTTGGTTGCTTAAACTGAATCAGTTCACGATGCTGTGTGTGTGGCTATTGAGGCTTTTCTCTGAAAAGGGGCAAATTATATACCATGGGGTAGCGAAGGAGCTCCCAAATTTAGAGTTGTTAATTGTTTTTTAAAGATGTCATAATGGTGCCTGTGTTGTTCTGTGATAGCAACATACTACTTGGTTATTTTAGGGGTTTTGAAAAGTGGAAGTATACAGGGAAATCAAGTCTTGAAGTATGGCAGGATGTGTACTGTGCAAGATCACTCTGTCACAGGGAACATGTTCTGCTTAGTTTTTTTTATTTGGGCTTCGTTTGAGGTGTTTTGTTTTGTTGTTTGTTTTTTTTTTTTTTTTTTTTTTTTTTTTTTTTTTTTTTTTTTTTTTTTTTTTTTTTTTAGACAAACTAGACACTTGAGTCTACTTGAGTGTCCTCCAATTCTCGCCATGATGTTCATCTATTAATTGAAGCATATTCCAGGTCTGGGTGAGTGGGCAAAAAGGGTGTTTGTATGGACTGAGCTTCAGCCTCCAAACACGGAGGCTGATCTTTCTGCAGAGTCAGCAGAGTCTCTAGGTTACTGAAGAGGCACCCCTGGAAAGTGTCCCTCTCTGCTGATTCTGATCTCCCCAAGTACCTCAGTGTATTGGTCCTAAAGCCTGGTAGTGTTTTCCTCTATGGTTTGTGGTTTGGTTTTTTTGTTTGTTTTGGTTTTTTTGCATAGGAAGCTTTGGACAATTCTCAGAAGAATCTGGACAATGATGTAAAATTGCTCAAGTCTCACATACTTCTGTGTATTCTGCTTTCAAGGTGCTTTCTTGCAAAGATAACTTCTGATGGGGAGGGAGCCATCCTGGTTGCTGTATGAAAATCCCCCCAAAAAACTGGAAACGGACTAGATAGTGCTACAAGCATGCAAACAAATCGGGCCAGAGGGAACTTAATTTCTAGCCTGTTTCAGTGGTTTTAAATGCTTGTAGTGATACAGATGTTAAGTTTCACAATATTTTGTGGTTGGTCATATGTCACTTCTGGTCCAGTCAGTGTTAGAAATTGAGGCAGAAAAGGTGATGATATGCCAACTGTCCAAAGATAAGTATAGGAAAAATAGGAGAAAAAGACAGGTTTTCTTACTTGATTTGATTTTGTTGCCCTGTTGGGTTAGATACCAGAATTGAAATCCAGGATCATGATGAGAAATGCAGGGGTTTCCCATCGAAGTGCAGGAAATGGCTGTACAGCAGGGAATCTCCAGGCTCCGCACGGAGGTGAGTTGGGAGCACCCCGTTGTTCAAATAGCAGGTACACCCCCGCGATGGAGTTCAGTCTGGTGACTGCACTTCAGTAGCTTCTTGAATGGCTCACTGTGCTCTGCTGAGAGCCGGTGGCATGCACGTTTTCAGACTGTCTTACCTTTTCCAATGTTTCTTAATGATTTCCCTCCCTTGCTCTTTCCTGCCCTCCTGAATGGTCTGCTTGGGCGTGCCTCCTCCCAAATCATCCCAGTCTTTACTGTAGCAATATTGTACTTGCAGAGGTGACCTCTGTGAAGCAGAAATGGGCTTGCTGGTGTTTTGTCGAGCCATGCTTGAGACCTTCAATTTGCTTTATTTTAAACTGGGTAGACCTTTGAGGCTGGCTCAGGCTGTAGAACTGGGCGGTTGCCCTTGTACATGTTTGACTGATGGGATTACACAGTAACAGTCTATTCCTGGGGGGGAACAGACTCTGGTTTATCTCACATTAGGTACTTGAAGGAGAGAAAAGAACTTTAATCAAAACAGACCTTCAGACTTTTCTTCCTGCTATTGACATTTCAGTCATGTGGGATCTTTTGTGCTGCTGGTGAGTGTAGGAAGCAGTTAATTTTACTGCTCAGCTCTTTTCAGTAGACTACCATGTTAATTTGGGTATCTTTGGATATTACACTTTCAGTATTCATAATCACTGGTAATCAAACTAGTGACTTAATTATGGGTTTGGTAATACCCAGCTTGTAAGTACTGGGTAGCAACCCCTCAGTAACAATTGGGTGTTATGTGACAGATATTCCTAGGGAAGCAAAAGCTACTTTGCAGTGTTGGCTTGAGCATAGCAATGAGGGTGGTGCTCACCCTCTTCACCAAACACCTTATTCCTGGTAATTCTTCCAGCTTTCTCCCTTGCACAGTCATGTCAGCCAGGGAGAATCACTAGCGCTCTCCTTGGGTGCTTTCTGGGATTGCGGTAAAGAAGTGAGCTCATTTGTTTGGTTCCCTCATCAGTGCTGGTGGTGTTAGTCCAAGGTGAGTAAATTACCAAAGAACAGTTAATAGGTGTTTGTTCCTAGTCTCAGTTGTTCATTTTCCACATAGATCCATTTCATTGCAAGAGTGCCCAGTGATCTTACTGGACTTAGTCTATCCACAAAGGTTACATTCACATTGTGGGTGACTGTTGCGACTCCCTGAATGAGGGGGACTCCTGAACTTCATTATGGGGATATATTTGCTGCCTCCGTTTCAAGTCTTTGGCAGCTTTGTGTATCTTAAGGATTAAGATACTTAATGTATTGGTTATTCTTCTCCAGAATTTCATCCTCTTGCTTCACCTAAGCACTTGCTTGTATATAGCTTGCAGCTGCAGAGTTAACAGATTAAAGTTATGATCCAGCTATGTCCAGTGGTGGTTTGGTGTCTTAATTTCTGCCCCTCAGCTGAGAGGCAGTTACTGGCCTTGTGAACTAATGTCCCTCACCTGGTGCAGATGTGAAATAAAGCAGCCTTGCCTAGACCCTTCATGGAGGTCACCTGTTTGGTTGTTTGGAAGAAACCAAGAACAGATGGGCTGTTGGTTGCTGCACCTCGGCAAAGCAAGCAGCATCTTTCAGCAGCCGGGTGGGAGCTCTGAGTTCTGTTTGTGGTGGTCTGATACCCTTATTTCCCATAAACCCACTTTTCCACGGTGTCTCAGAGGTTCTTAATTAGCTTCTGTCCCAATTGCTGCTATGACTAAATTACTRAACTGGGGTACAGCTCATTCCACTGTTGCAGAGCTGTGTGTGATGCAGGYGGAGCTGATCCTCTGGCCAGCCCGAGCTGGGCCCTGGGCTCCTATGCTAGCCAGGCACATGCTGTCTAGCTTAAAGCCAAGTGAAAATCCCCACGTGCACCGCTGGCCACCCCAGAGTCGGAGCCCATGGTGTGACCTCAACTTAAAATGCATTTCTGAGTGTTGCAGTGCCTTCAGTAACTTATTTGAAAGTCTCTGAAGCACAGACACCAGGAATTTGTTCATGTTGCAGACAAGGGAGAGTGGAAAGGAGAACACGGCCACATCTTGTCTGAAGGGATCTCCTGTGTATGCTCTCCCTTGTCTCTGCAAGCGGCACGTTGGTGTGTGGTGAGGATGGGCAAGGGGGCACAAGAGAAACGCTGAAAGCCCAACAGTGTTTGGTATTGCTCTCAGGACTCCTGAGGAATTTAAAAACATGGAGGGAATACTTACTCATTGCTTAGGAGGTACTTGTGAAAGGGCTTAATCAGAAACATTTTCAGAGAGATCAAGTAGATATCCCTGTCATTCTTGTTTCTCCATGTTAATTTTCAAGGATTTAAATTAGGAAGTATCTTTTGGCTTGCGATGCTGAGTTTCTTTATCAAAACCATGTGGTACTTGGTTAATTAAAAGAATGCTCTTGACAGAAAGGAATCCTCCCAATTAACAATTGAGTGCAATTTTCTAATAGCTTTTCCCTCTAGTATCCTGCTGGGGGAGTGGTATGGTCTAAGAAAGTGCACACGCATCTAAAACAGGGTGCCAGGGTTGGCAGAGTTGAGAAGATGTGGGCTGCCCGACCATTTCTTTACCCAAAAAACCACCAAGTAAAACACTTGATTGTATACAAATTCTGGTCATTAGACTGAAGCTGAGAGGGTGTGTAAAAACCCTTTCAACATAGTGCGATGTCTCTGTAGTCCTAGATGTTGATTCTTTGACCTCAGAACAAAAATCTAGGAGTCAATATGTTGTTTTCTTAGGAACTGCTTTTCTAGATTCCCTTATTAAAAGGGAAAATTCAGGTGCTGAATCTTAAAATCTCATTAAACTTGTACTTTTTATTTGCCCATTCACTTAGTCTCCTTTCCTTTTCAAGGCCTCCCACAGACTCAGGGTATATAAATCACTATGACTCATCCAAATAATACTGAAATGGACCAACCAGAGGTTAATGTGCCTTCCTCTTCTGGTACCTTGATCTTTGTAAAGTTATCTCACAAACTCGTCACTGTCTTAAGGCTGGGTACATGCATTGTCTTTTTCTAAGATGTTCGTGTTGAAGTTGCAACAGGTTTGTACTGTTACTTGTGACTTGTTCCATTTGTTTTAGGATGTGGTGTAGACACAAATCAATGCACTGGTTTGTCTTGGGATCAGTCTTAACCTGTGACATCTATCAGTGCTTGCTTGTATGTTAATGTGTACACAAATGCTGGATCTTCCCCATTGCCTATGATGTACTTGTATATGATGCACAAACTACACAAGGTGTTTTAGAATGTGCAGTGATCACAACTTGTTGCGTGAGGGTAGGATGTCCTACAGTGAACTGTTTTTAATGTTTTTTTTCAAAATATATTTAATAAGATCAAAGCCTTGGGGGGGGGGAAAACCTGAACTTGCTGATATTTGCTGGCTTTTGTTCTGAATCCAGGGTCTGATGTTCAACAACTCTTGCAATTCCACCCATTTAACAGAGCCTTTCTCAGCTTGCTGTTTCTGTTGTGAGCTGTGTCAGAAACAGTGCTGGATCCTGAGCCATTACAGAAGCTGTCAAGTGAAGTAGTAACAGCTCTCTTCAAATGTTACAGTGCACATTTTTAACTGTAAGGTAAAACTGTTCAAAATTATTGGTGCAGCTTGCAAATGGAACAGTGGGGAATTGCAGATAGTATGTGAAACCAGCCTGTCTGCACATGGGGCTCAGTGTTCAGAGTTACCTTGTAAATTGTTTCTCCTCTCTGAAAAGTGATTTCCCCCTGCCCCCAATACAAAGACATTACATGTTTGGCTTTGTTTTCTGAATTGGCAAAGGATATCTTTGTTCTTAAACTCAAACTGACATCTGGAATTTGGGCTGAGTTTCTGTCTCTTATGCAGATAACAGAGGATGGTGTGATTGATACAAGGTGTCCCTTCCCAGCTGTAAGGTTAATTTGATCATAAGAGCATGGAAACGGGAACACTTCTTCACTTGCTGTGGCCTTCAGTGGGCATGCATATCCATAATTAACTGAAGTACAGTACTGCATTCTGTTGATCCACAAGGCTACCTTCTTTTTAGAATCGGCACGATTAGTCATCAGTGTATTGACATTAATACATGGTCAAGGAGCTCTAATGTATGTGTATTTCCTGTGCTAACTGTATCTGTTCGCTCTGTACCCCAGTGCAGACTTAATCTGGAGTTCTCTTTTTAGTTCTTGCTAACTTCAGAGTTTCTTCAACTTCAGTAAGGTCCTGTTTTTATCACAGTCACTTTTCAGAGTAGAACAGATTGGTTTAACCTTGTTTTGTAATCTTTAGCACCTTCCTCTTCTCCCATTTCTTCCTAGTTCACCTTTAACAGTCAGTTCAAAGCTGCTTGCCTAGTCTGAAAAATACTGAGTCGTAATAAAAAGAAAACCTGTAGCCCACTTTAGAAAGATCACTCTGCTTTTACCATAAACTTCAGTGGCTGGCTGCCTGCCTTGGAAGTGGAGACTTCACTCCTGCACAGTCTACAGAAGCTGAAATTCTCTTGCATCCGTGTTGTACAGTGGATGTCCACAGATCAGGAAGTGGAGGTGCCCTGTGTCTGCACCCAGTGTTTTGTTAAACTGATCATGGTGGTTTAGTCAACCAGAGAACTGGTGTCTTTGGGTGCTACTCAATGTCATAATTAAAGATTTCGCTGAGGGCAAAAACAGGAGGGTGCATCACTGACTTTCTGCTGACTTGATGCCATTTAAAGGCTTTCTCCACAGATTTTTTTTGTCTTTTGCATATTTGGTGGATTATGAAAAAGCTGTGCTATAGTAGTGCTCTGAGATAAACTCTAACCCTGTGCTCAAAAGGCAAAAGTTATTATAATGAGCTTTGCCAGCAGTAATGCCAAAGGCTGGCTAGGCTCAGAGATGAGCTGGTAATGGAGCGTTTGAGCAATAGAAGCCTTGAGGGTTTGCTCCATCATGCCTTATGCTTATGTGACTGCAGATTAGTTGCTCTGAGAGCTTGTGAAACTATTCGTCATCCCTCTTCACATGAGCTGTGAAGATGGCATGGGGAAGACCAGTTTCCTCAGTGGTCACTCACTCTCCCCCTCATCACTCAAGGTTACCAATGCACTTGTCTCTGTTTCTGTGATTGACAATGACTAATGTGCTTTACAGCTGCCACCAGCCACCTCCATGTGCTTCCTGCCGGGATGATGGCGTGAAAGAGCCTTGTCTGCAGTTCCCTGCACCTGGTTGGTTGTTGAACCAGCATGAGCTGTATGTGCAGGGGTGTTACCAGACCAGCTGGGATTTACAGCTTCAGTTGGCTGCTCTGGGCTTCTCTCACAGTGCAGGTGTGATTGTGGGACCATTACGAAAAGGTCTGGATAAGTAACTTCTAACAGGCTCTGTCACTCTTGTTCAAAATGCTGTGTCTCCATTCTCAGCCTCTCGCCCCAGCCTTGCTCCTGTCTTGCCACCCTCTATCCCTCAGGACTCGAGCAAGTTCCCTGTCCTCTACTGGCTTACTAGTTTGGGTACCAGTTCTGCAAAGCCCAGGGGCATTGTTTAAGCCCTACTGCAGTTTACTGGCTTAGGCAGTAGCCTGCTGAGTTGGGGCCTTGCTTGCAGTCTCCATATTCATTGGACTCAGCCCTGGATACCTCCCTGGACTGGTATCCCCCTTTCAGTCTGAAAGGCTTTACTGCAAACTCATTCCTGCTCCATGAAGTTGATTCCTGTACTGCTGGCTATTTCAGTTTGGTGGCTTTTATTTTTCTCGTTGTTTATTCTGGAGTTCACTGCATATGTACGAAATCCTACTGACTTTCTCAGCTCTCCTGAATGTTGTACAGGGGCCCACCCTGTGAGGCATCAGAATTATTTGTCTACTTCCAAGGTGCACAGAAACAAGGATCTCTTACACAAACAAGTTTTAGGGAAGAAAAGCAGCTGCATACACACAAGTGGAAAGGTATCTCTGGGTAGAATAGGTGAGGGAGCAGTTTAAGAATTTTAACTAGAAGAACAGTAACTGAGTGTTTTGATTTCTTTTTTAAAAATTGCTTTAACAGGAGGTTTGTCTGTGTTCTAATCCACAGAAAGTTGCAATGTAAACTGGGGTTTTCAGTTCATCAATGCAAAATGTGCCTCTCAACTATAATGCAAAAGTCAGTCTCTGTCTCAGTCTCTGTTTGCAATGGAAGAAGTTTAACTGAAGACTGATTTAACATGTTTCTTGCTCTTACGTGTAATCATCCACAAAACAGTCCTTGCTGGTCTTTCCCAAGGACCGTACAGCACTATCCGTATTTAAAAGCAAAACGGGAATTGCATTGAGCAGTGGAACCTGCTGAACTTCCTTGGTTTGAGAGAGAGACTGGAGAGAAGAATCCAGGTTCCATGTGTTTTAAATACAACTTCAAACCAATGCAGCTACTCTCTCAGATCAGCACCACTTCCTACCTTTCCCTCCATTTAGATGGGAATTTAAAAGTAAACCCAGCAATATGTGATCCAGTTGACGTGCTTGCAGGTGGAACATGGGGGTTTTGAAATTTGAGGATTGAGATTTCTCTGTGGAAGAACTTGGTGTGGGTGCAAGAGCTTGGATCTCGGATTACAGCTCTTCTGCCAGCTTGCTAAATGCAATCAAGTACTCTGGACTCTTCTGAAGAAGACTGTGGTAGAAGAGCTATGAAGGTGTAGGCTGGAACTGATCATTTTAGGTCATCTGTGTGTTGCTTGACTACATGGACAATGTAACAGTGATTTTTACAGATTGCTTTCCATGTGTCAGTCACAAATAACTCAATTTGCTGTTCGGGGGAAAACTGTTAATAGACACATTTCCAGATCAAATTAAGAGCCTAATTTTCCATCTTGCATTAACCGGGTTACTGTGTTCACATGCCAGGAAGATGTTGCTCTTTGAAAAAGCATGTTAGTGTATGTGGCAATGACCCATGCACTTTTTAAATACCTAGATCTGTACATTCTCACCTGAGTATTGTTAACCATGCTGTAGTCTGACAAATGGATCTTTTACTACTGCCCTGTTATATAGATAATTGTAACTAACTGCAGTTTGTTTTTTCCACTACTTGAAGTTGTGTGATCTGAAAATTGGTGAACAAAAAGTATTTGTGCATCTTATTATGGGTATCTCTAAATAAAATGTATTTGTATAGTGCGTTGGCTTGGCCGATGGTTTCCTTTACTTGCTAATCAATCCCCCTGCAAGTAAATCCAGGGCAGTTTGAGAGCAAGGGGGCTTGGGTTTCTCCCTGTAACAGTCCAGCCTCTGTGTTGACCGATTCAAAGGGAAGAAAGTGAGCTGTTGTTTTTCCTTCACCTGTGAGTGGACTGATATCCTAAGGGCAGGTTCTCAGCTTATTCCTGTTTTTCATAGCTTAAATATTAGTCCTCTGTACAGTTGCAGTAACGCTCCTTGCTTCCATAGGAAATGTATCTAATGGCAGAGTTGGGACTGTTACACTCCTCAAAGCATCTCCTTCCTGTTCTCTTCTTCTGGTATCTTGTTTGTTCTGAGGCAAGAGTTTCCTTTCAACCACTTTATTTTTCTAACCTCTTAGAAGTGTTGGGCAGTACAGATACCTATAGGTAGACAGGTATAGGACTAAGTGTTTTGGGAAGACCTTAGGTACCAAAATTGCATCTGTAGCACTAGATCTCCCACCATATTTTCATTGCACATGAGACTCAGGCCTCTGTCCAGCCATCCTATTTCCCTGCCTCCTCTTCCCTGCCTAGAATGGGGAAGGTTATTTTTTTGGAGAGGAGGAATGTCCTTAAGAGATCTAAGCTTTATGTTGGAGGTTAAAATCATGTGCCTGAAAGCAGCTCCTGCATCCCCATCTTCTTCACACTTGGCCTCATCCTGAGGTGCTAGTTTCCATAGTCATGGACAAACTGCAGCTTTGTATGCAAGCTATGGGAGACCATGTCTCCAGCTGTACCATCTCTGCTCCCTGCAGTACTGCAGTAGGCATTACTGATGCCTGTGGATGCCAAAAGAAGAAGAGGAGAGTCTAAAAGGCATGTGAACACTATACTGTCATCCTACTGAGCCTTATACCAAAACTGTTTGAGAGCTGAGAGATGCAAAGGAAAAAAAAATATCCCTGGCCCTGGAGACATGCAGGAGATGATGGGTTAGATGTGTGGTGGCATGAAGCTAGAAGGTATCAGTAGTACTACAGCCTGTGGCTCCTGGCTTGCCTCCTGTCACAGCCATGGATTTGGATGAGCTTGTGTAACCCCTCAGTGTGGAAGCTGGAGCTGAACTGCTCATGAGCTGTGCTCTATTCCTAGATGGTCATGCTTGCCACTATTCCTCCTTAACACAGAGCAGGTCCCCTGCCAGGCTAATGCTTTTGTTTCTACCCCTAAGCCTCATAAGAAAGTGAGAGGAGGGTGAAGGGACAGTTACTTTAAGCTATAGAAAGGGGTCTGGCAATGAGGGTTACTAACTCCCCAGCTGTATCAGATGCCCCACTGAGTACAGCATCCAGGTGGTGTGGGACCTGTCAGCTGACATGCAGGACCAAAAGGATTGGGGATAGCCAAGGACCTCAGGAAGTACCAAGACAATCAGTACTCATCAAGCTCCTCCTAGATGTGTGTCCAGCTTAAATCTCAGCAATAAAGAGTCCAAATCCTCCCCCAGCAACTAATTCTAGCATTCACTTATTTTGTCCCATCACCTGTCTTGCAGGTCCCCTTGCTTTCCCATTCACTGTGCAGATGAAGCATTTTGTTCCCTTCTGTGGGGCAGCTCATCTCTCTTTGTTGGAAGGGTTTTTTTTTTTTAACTGTTTCATGGCCACGGTCTTCACTCCTTAAGCTGAACAGTCCAGGTTCCCTCAGTGCTTTCTCACTGGCTGTGCTTGGCATGTGCGTGTGTGGCCATTGTCACTTCTGGCTGTGGAACCAAGATGAGATCTGTTGCACTCCTTGGCCTGGAGCCTGCAGCAGGTCTACGCTGCTATCAACTCTGCTTTTACTGTACACTACAAACACGGCGGCAGCGCACATTATCCCTTTCAACACTCAATCTGCTGCCTGCCTCCAACTCCCAGCCCAGCTGCTGCAGGTTTGCTTGGCTGTCATCACTTCCCTTCTTGGGCGTATTTTGTTTCTGATCTTTGTGACTTGGGATCTCAGCTCTTGCCAGCTGGTGGCACCGCTGCTGCAGAACAAGGGAGCCAAACCAAGACAGCACTGTGGGAATAGTTTCACACTGGTTCTGTTAGTTCTTCCTAGCCATAGCTGTACTCATCGTGTCTGCTTCTGAATGGAGGATCAGGATAGTCTTTCCCAGTGCAAGGTGCTTTCAAGGTCCAGTAAATGGATTAATAAATTAAGGGATGCCAGGAGCGCAGTGCTTGAACTGTTCTTTGGGCAAGGGCAGCCCATTCTGTCAAGAGATTGAAAGTGAGCAAGTTCACCGTGTATTAGAAAACAAGAACCTCTGTGCCTTTTCTCCCAACTTCCTCAGTCCCCCCCAAGCCTCCTCATCTGGAAGAACAAATGTCAGGATGGCTTCAGCCCCCTGCAAGGCTCAAGGGACCACACAGCCAACATGGCATTTGGGAGCTACTGATCAGCTGCTCCAAAGTACCGCCCCGCACAGAAGGTCTTACCTTTCCCTCTTCTTTGAGGAGTATCATGAGCTGGGAGAGGTAAGAGAGAAGCCACAGGCCTTAAGTGCAGAGCTGCGGTCAGAAGGTCAGCTGGACAGTTGCTTGGACTGTTTGTGCCAAAGACATAAACAGAGCAAGGGTCATGTTCCAGGGATGCCGAAGTCCCGGCAGAAAGATTTGTAGCCCCTGTAATTGGTGCCTGTGTTTTTTTCCTGTGTTGTCAGAAGTTTCCCTGTTCCAGGGGTTTCCTCTCTCCACAGACCCACTGCAGTGCCTGGTGCATGCTGAATGTTAAGCACACAGGCTCATCTACAACAGAAATGTCACAGATTGTATACAACTGGAAAGGATGTGACTAGATTTAAGGTTGCCTTTGGGGAGACACAGACTGGCACTGTTGCTGTAAAACACCTCTCCATATAGCTGCTGTACTCTAGGTAAGTATTCACCTAGGGAGCAATGCTGGCTAGTTTCTGCAGGTATATGAGCCCTAAAAGAGGTCTCGGACCCAAGAGGGTGAGGAATGGTTGGTCAGCACAAAGAAAAACACCTGAGAAATCACAATCCATTTCCTCACTTGCTGTGGTGGCAGCCTGCTTCCTGCTGCTGAGGGCTGCTGGACACCACACAGCAGCCGGGACAGCAAGGATGCCAGTAGAGGGCTGTTAAGTGATAACAATTTCTGATCTTGCTCTCTGGTAAAACCACTTCATAGAGACTTTTTTCTCTTCCAGGAAAGAAATACTAGGAGTAACGATGACTTGTCATGTGCATTTATAGGAGCATCTCTTTCCTGTTAATCGCAGGAAGCCAACTTTAGCTTTTTACCTGTTTAAACAAGTTTTGACTCCCAAAAAAATTATTGTCCCTGTTATCTTGGTATATATATGGTGGGCTGTTGTACTTTGAGTGCATTTGGTTTTGGGGAAAGCTTTTAGTCCTGTGCTCTGGGCTGCTCAACTCTTTGCTTAAGGGGAAGGGAAACATCCAGCGCTTGAACGTTCTGCACAGAGCAATGAAAGTGTCTACAGGGAAAAGTCGGCCTCATATGACATGGATTTCCCTGTCACCTTTCTTTCTCAACTTACTAACACACTCTTGAAATAAGAAATGGTCAGAGAGGTCACGTCATATCCGTGAATGCTGGGTTCCTGTACTCTCTGAATGACAGAATAGCTGAGGTTGAAAGGGACCTTTGGAGATCACCTAGTCCAACCCCCTGCTCAAAGCAGGGTCAACTAGAGCAGGCTGCCCAGGACTATGTCCAGTCAGGTTTTGAGTATCTCCAAGGATAGAGGCTCCACAACCTCTCTGGGCAACCTGTGCCAGTGTTTGACCACCCTCACAGTAAAAAAAGTTTTATGTTTAAATGGAATTTTCTGTTTTTCAATTTGTGCGTCGTCACTGGGCACCACTGAGAAGTCTGGCTTCATCTTTTTTAGTCACTCCCATGAGGTAAGGGACTGATAAGATCCCCCTGAGCCTTCTCTTCTCCAGGCTAAACAATCCCAGCTCTCTCAGCCTGTACCTGTATGTCAGGTACTTCAGTCCCTTAATCATCTCTATGACCCTCCACTGGACTCCCTCCAGTATGCCCATGTCTTTCTTCTATTGTGGAGACCAGAAGTGGACACAGCACTCCAGATGTGTCTCACCAGTGCTGAACTGGCGAGAGGAGGGGAAGGATCACCTCCCTTGATCTGCTGGCAGCACTTTTCCTCATGTAGCCCAGGATGTTGTTGGCCTTTGCTACAAGGGCATGTGGCTGGCTCGTGTTCCACTTGTCCACCAAGACTTCCAGATCCTTCTCTGCCAAGCTGCTTTCCAGATAGTTGGTGCCAGCCCACACTGGTGTATGGGGTTATTCCTTCCCAGGTGCATAACTTCACATTTCCCTCTGTTGAACGTCATGAGATTCCTGTTGGCCCATTTCTCCAGCCTGTTGAGGTCCCTGTGAATGGCACCACAACCATCTGGTGCATCAGCTGCTCCTCCCGGTTTTGTGTCATCTGTGAACTTTCTGAGGCAGCACTCTGCCCCACTGTCCAAGTCATTAAGATATTCAACAGCACTGGCCCCAGGACCTAGCGTACACCACCAGTGACTGGTCTCCAGCTAGACTTTGTGCCACTGATCACAACCCCTTGAACCCAGCAGTTCAGCCAGTTTTCAATCCTCCTCACTGTCCACATACCCAGTCTGTACTTCATCAATTTGTCTACGAGGCTGTTACAGGAAACACTGTTGAAAGCCTTGCTAAAGTCAAAGTGAACAACATCCCCTCCTCTCCCCTCATCTACCACGGCAGTCATTTCATCACAGAAGGTGATTAGGTTGGTCAGACATGACTTCCCCAGTGTAAATCCGTGCTGACTACTCCCAATCACCTTCTTGTCCTCAATATGTTTGGAAATGGGTTTCAGTACTATTTGCTCTATTACCTTCGCAGGGACTGAGGGGAGGCTGACCAGCCTGTAGTTCCCCAAGGTCTCTCAAGCTCACCGATTTGTTCTTGCCATTGCCAGTTGCTGCATCTACAAACGGCTCTTCTATAATTTAAAGCAGATGACTGACATATAACCAGAGTTGGCAAATATCCTTGGACATGCTATTCAAAACATTCTCCTAAAATATATCACAGGATAAAAATGCTTGTAATTTATCCTAAGATGAAGCTTGGGGGAAAACAGCAAATGGTGCAACACCCAGCTTCCACTTTACAACACTATTAGTTTATTACCAATCAATTACAGGAACATTTACATTATATGGAGTGAGGGAGCATTGAGATTCCACTAGGCCAATTAAAATCCAGCTGATAAAGGCAGATGCTCTGTAAGCACTGCAAGAGGCACTGTGCAACACGGTGCAAGGATGCTTAAAAGTCTCTAGCAGGGCATGAGGATGTTGATGCGACCCAGTAACTGAATTAGCTTTGCATTTACGGGACTGCAGCTGAGGTAATCAGCCATCCCAGAACGAATTAGCTCTGGATGTAAACAACTGGTGTCTCTAGTTGATAAACTTTGAGTTGCCTGTAACTTAAATTAGAAAAGGAACAGATAAAACAAATTCCTCCATATTTATTCTGGTATAAGCTGGTACCAGCAAAAGAATTATTAACCTCTTAAAGAACAATTCCTAGCAATTGTATTGGCCCACTTGTAGAGAGTTTTAAAAGCACTAATAGACAATTACAAAAGTAGAAGTGTTTAAAAAATACCTGCTTCTTGTTCCACTAAGAAGCAGGATGCTCTAGTAGTGTCACAGTGGGACAGAAGAAATAGCTGGTTGTTAGCTTATGGACTGACTAGTGCGAAGTAACATTTGACAGTCAGAAATGGTTTTCTATCACCAGCCCTGAGGTGTCTACACCCATAGAAGCACAGAATGGTTTGGGTCGGAAGGGACCTTTAATGATCATCCAGTCCAACCCCCTYCCAAGTTGTTGAAGAGCTGGCCAGGGAAACTTCTGGCTTCATGGAGATAATTTTAATCTTTGTAAATTTTAAGAGGCTGAAAGCATGCCCATGTTTGAGCAGGGCATAGAGGGGTGACCAGATACCTGCGGACTACTTTCCTTGATGTCACAGGCAAAATAATGGAAAACTGGTAAGGGACTTGATTAACAGAGAATTCAAGGCTAGATATACAGTTAATGCCAGGCAACAGGGTTGTGTGGAAAATAAGTCTGTTTAACAAAAGTCTATTTAATTCTTAAGAGATTGTTTGGGTGATAAAGGTAACAGTAGGCATGTCACAGAATTAAATCGGGGAGTACAACAGAACAAACTCAGCACTCACCATTAGCAGAGCACGCACTACACAGATTAACAACTGCCAACATCCTCCCCAAAACAGGTCTTTATAGCAAGGTTCTGCAGCATCAGTATCAGGCTCAGATGTATTGAACTGTCTCAGCAATCTGGAAATAAGTACAAAGTTTCCGCAGAGAAAATGTTTTGTGAAAAAGGTTGGAAGAATGGAAAATAACGATGGGGTTAAGGTGGTTGTACAGAGCAATTTCAGATTCTGGTCACATGAAAATGCATCACCTTTTTCATACAGCCAAATTACAAGGTGAGAAAACTTGGACCAAGGGCTGCAGGGGGCACCTACAGAAGAGGGTCTGTCTCCAGGCACACACCGACTATAAAGGATGATCAAGCAGTCCAACACAAATTCCCAGGATGATGCCGAGACATGAGACTAATGCAGGCCGTGGATGTTAGGAATTTTAACGGCCTGAGCTGTATGAAGGCTAGACACAATGATACCATTACCCTTCCTGCCTTCAATGCCGTGAATCAATGAATGGCATCTATACCAGAAGGGCCTGCTTCCACAACTGAAATGGCAAGCCTTTCAAGTACAAATGTTGCTGAAACCTTGCTTCTGCACACATATTAACACAATCTAACGCATTGGACCCCATTTCTAGACAGCATCTTTACGAGTTTCACCCCAAATCTAAATGCAGCAGCAACCCCTGGTACGCCCAAGGGAAACATCTCTTGAGACAACCCCACTTTGCATCCAAGATTTTCAACTGTTCCACCATAACTAGAGAGAATTCCTAATTCCCTGCAAACTCAACTGAAACCTGAAAGTCAAGCTTGGTTTCTTCGTGCGGAGCCTCTCCCTTACAGAGTCTGGGTACGACTGGATTATGTTGTCTCTCTGAGGCTACTGGAGTATGTTTTGGAGAAAGTAGTGCTGTTGATGCAGATGTCATGGTTTAAGGCTGTAAGAGCAGTCTGCAGAGAAGAGCAGTATTTTTATTAGACCAAGTGATGTAACTGGGGGAAAAAACTGGCACAAAGAAAATACAAACTTCAGACGAAATAGTGAAAAACCGCTCTGAACTTCAGCTCAGTTGGATTAATTGTCCAACGAGTCTGAGGGGCAAGGGTTGGCAGTCTGGAAAGTAGAAGACAGTGTTAGCAAGAGGGACGGTATACTGCAGCCCGAGCCTGTGAAGAATAGATGGTTTTCATTTCTTGTCTGTAACACAGAAGTAGAGCAGACTTCCGAACCAGGAACAGGGTGATATTCTTAACACAAATGGCTTCCCCCCCCTCCCAAATGTGACTGGCAAGTAGAATGCCAAAGCACCAGAACGGTGGTTTCCAGCCTGTGGTACGTGGACTGCAGGCTATTTAAGAAATCTGCAGTAGGTGACTGAGCAAAGCAATCCTAAAGTAACCTTAAACATACAGTCTGGCGGGATTTGCACCTGCACTGGATTATTCTTTAGTAGTTGGAAAACTGAAAAGGTCGCAAATCCTTGTAACAGCAGATAAAGTCCTGACACAGGYAGTAGGTAGAATTTGCCTGCCAGGCCTGGTCAAACCTTCACTGTGTTTAGTGCAGGGTCTCCTCTTCAAGCCTGATGTACTGAGTATTTGGAGCAAGGGTCTGTGTCCCCAAGCCTCCATCAGTTTATTCCTTTAGCTCTCCTCTGGAATCTTTGGCAGTGAAATATGCCATTTTCTCATTTATATTTACTCCATGTACAGCAGAGAGGAGTCTACAATGCTCTTGTCCTGGTATCCTTGTTTAATTTTCTCCTATTCCAAATGCTCCTGGGCTGGATTCTGTGTGATATTCAGAGACACACTCCAGCTGGCACCACACCATCTGACTACAGCATCCCAAGAGCTCTCAGCCTTTGTTGTTGCATGCTGCACATCAAATATCCATCTTCATTAGCAAAGGATTGCCAAGTCATGATGAAAGAATGCTAATAATACTGATTAAATCTGCACAGATTATGGAGCCGCAGACATGTTTGTCACAAAGCTTGTGAAACTTTGTTTAAAGCTATAATTAATTCCCTCCCCCCAATAGTAATGAAACAAAATATCAACAGCTGCCTCAAGAAAATCAACACTACCTGTGCACTGTTTGGTCTGAATTTCAATTTAGCTCTAAAGGACCCTCTATCTTACTGGGAAAAGATGGGAATAGGGAGGTCTTGCTGCTTCCGAGCAGTAGGAACTGTCATAGCTCCAGCCCATCTATGTAATAAATATCAAAGTCAGTCCAGGACACAGGCCGCTTAAATCTTGTCTACTCTGTCTAGGCAGAGAAGGCAGAAGCATGAACAACACTGATTCATTTTCAGATACTGCTTAGGGTAAAATGAGATTTGATGCCCTCTCTACTTACGGGGAGAGTATGGGGTCAAGGGACAGAGGATGAACAAACAGCAGTAAAGGAAGTAAGATCACAGAAAAGGTCAAAAACCATGGGACATATCAGTGGAAGCACTGGGGGCTGAACAGTCTGCTATCTGGTGGCCCCACCACCTTCACCAACCCTGCCTGCTCAGCAGAGCACCTAGCAGGGACCAATTTCCACATAGGCTAAGCAAGCCCTGCCTTAAAATGCCAGGCCTTACAAAGAAGGGATGCCAGAAGGGTACAACTGCTACATTTTGGGCAACCAGAGGTGCTGGACAGAATGGGAAAAATGCACAGTAGGAAAAAGCCTAAAAGGAAGAAGTTCTTTTTTTTCCTGGCTTACAGCCTGAAACTCCTCTTCTTGGCAAGTCAAGAGACCTTCCTTTCTTGCCATCTGTCCTGTCACCGTTCAGTTTGGGTTACCAGAAGCTGCACCAAGTGCTCTGACATACCTCTGCTGTGCCACGCCCTTGCTGTTCTCCATTAGTCCCTAGCATACTCTCCTTGCCCTTTTCCTCCTGTGGTGCAGCTACCCTTTGTCCTGGGATTCCTCCATGTCAATAGGGTTCCTTCCTGTGTCCAGCCTGGCAAAAGAGTGCAACACTTAAATTAATGTTAAGTACAGAACTGGTTTCAATTTCCTGACTGCTCAGGCATTGGTCTTGGCCACTGTGGAGAGAGAACATGAATCAGAGTTTTGATTCTCTAGAAACAGGGATTGTTTGGGATATCAGATAGGTCTGGGATGAAGCCCCCAGGAGAACAGTAACTAGAAAAGGAACAAGGGAGCTCTAGAAAGCCCAGAACCCACGTCAGCTCAGCTTGAACACTGTCTGGGACTGAGGCACCAAATGTAATGAACATAACCTGGCAACCTGAACAGGCTTCATGTATCTGTGACATACAGCACTCATAATCAGCCCTGCCAAAACCCTGTAGGGCAGAAAATAAAAGCCACCTTAAAATAAGAAGTAAAACCTGAAAAAAACAGAGCTCCTAGTTCGAACCGCTCCTTCGGCCAGCGAGAGAGGAACTGAGCCATGATTCTGAACGTTCACCCTGTTCCTAAACCCACCCCGCCAAGAGCCCAGGCTGCGCCCGCGGGCGCTGGGCCTCTGCCTCCCCGCGGCCTAACAGAGCGCCGAGGCGGGGCCGCCTGTCCCCGCAGAAGCCCTTCCCGGTCGGGCTCCGCCGGCGCGTCAACCCTCCACGGAACGACCCCAGGAGCGGCTAGGGCCTTCCCCCAGGGCCTCCCGCGGCGACGAGCCAGCGCTGACACCCCCCGGGGGCGGGAAGGCCCCGCGGCCCCTCACGGAGACGCTCCTCGTGCCGTCTCCCTCAGCGCAGCCATGGGCGGGACCAACCGTCCCCTTCCGCCACGCGCGCGGTAGGAGGGGTGGAGCTCCGGTCACGTGTGGGGGAAGAGGCCGGCTTCGCCCGCCTTGCTCACGTGGTGCCGGGGTAGGCGGAAGGGCCGGTGGATGGGCGCGCGCTGGCGGTGTGTGAGGGGCGAGGCGCGCGGGGGGGGGTGGGCGGT
>JAYKAV010000977.1:0-13484 GCA_035582835.1 Phoebastria nigripes | reverse complement strand
GGGCCCGTCCTAGGGGCCGGTTCCCCGTCCCGGTGGGAGCTTTTGTCCTGCGGTGGGTGTCTGCCAGGGCCGCCCCTTCCCGGTCGYGGAGGGGTTGGGGGGTGGCGGCGTGTGAGGGGAGGCGGCTCTGCCCTACTTTTCCTGGCGGCCGCCCGGGGGAAGCTTCGCCCTGCCCTAGATTGCCGCCCCCCGCCCCCCTTCCTCAGGGGCGCGGGTAGGGGCCGCTGAGTAGGCCGCGGTTGCGGGCAGCTCCCGCCCTGCTCCAGCCCGGGCTCGTGTGGGGAGGGGGAGCCCACCCGGCCCCCGGTGGGTGCCGGGAGAGGTGGGTTAGCTTTTCACCCTCTTCCGTTCTGGGGAGGGGGTCCTGCACCCCACCCTCCTTGTTTGTCATCTCCTTACAGCTGGGGGTTTCTCTCCTGATGGGTTTGTGCTTCTCCTGGCTCTGTGGGCTGGGGTGTGTGGGGAAAAGGGGGGTGCAGCTGGACCCCTCAGAGGACAAGCTGGGCTGGTGGAGGGGGGCGTGCCTTTGGGCCCCTTTCTAATCTCGAGTCAGGTCAAAGGAGGGCTGGCAGCATGGGAAGGGAACAAGTGGGTGAATAACTATTGATGTGTGCCTTGCGTAGGGCTTTACTTCCATGTTGTCTTTCCCCATCTCCTTCCCGGATGCTCCCTCGCTGGGGGGGGGGGGGGKGGTGGGTAGGACAGCCGTGTCATGGTCACAGCCACAGAATTCACTGACAATAACATCTCGGCAGCAACAGTAGGTTACTTGAGGACATGGCAATGAATGAACCGTTCTCTCTGTTAACCTTCTCTACCTAGTCCTTCCTCACCCCCAGTTATGTGTGGTTGCTGAGAATTGGAAGTCAGGGCAGGGCTTTGCTATTGGGCTGGCTTATGTTGCATTTAAAAACAAAATAGAAAGCTCTTCTGTGTTTGCTCTTGTTGCTGAAGAAAATTACAGCAGGAAAGTGAATGGGTAGAAACCCTTTTGCAAGAAACTGGATGTAGAAAGGGACCTGGTGCACCTTTGAGCCTGATGGCAAGGATCTGATCTCTGTGATGTGAAATAGATTTAAAAATACGTGCTGAAATGTCTGCAGTGCTGTTGAATGCCACCTGGGAGCTGCTCAGGGTGAACCTGGTTTGAAGCTTCTCTCATGTAGGTGTGTTAACATCAGGAGCATGGACGTGCAGAGCCCTCTTGGTTGTGTTCAAAGGAAGATGCAGTGTTGTGGAGCAGAAACTTCGTGTTTGGTGTGGAGCTATGTAAGGGGAAGCTCACTAGGACCAGCCCGCTTCGTCTCTAGCTACCAAGCAGCAGTCGGTCCCTAGTCATCTCGATTTGAGTAAATGCTGAATGCTTATAATACAGCGGCAGATCAAGGCGATAGCCTCTGGGGCGGTGGTGGCTGGTGAAATGGAGGGGCTGTCCTGGTGTGAGAGCAGCTGTTTTTTTCAAGGAGAGAAATTGGAGCTGGATGTGTGTGAAGGGAAGGGAGGGGGAGGATGTGCAGGCCTGGAGGAGCAGCGCTTGCCATTGAAATGGAGCCCTTCACAACAAACGGCAGCTACTCAGCCTTCTGAGGCTTTGCTTTTTTAATATTTACCAGGCCCTTTTAGCAATTCCCTTGGTTATATCATGTTCTCTACTGGAATCTGGGTTTGGATTCCTACCTGGCTGACTCAGTATTTATACCTGGGCCCAATCTCTCTGTGGTGGTTTGACCTAACTTGTTTAAAGAATTTATTTTTAACCTTACACTAGGTAACTTGAAAACAAGCAAGGCTAAATCGCTTTTCAGCATTAATGGTGTTTTGGGAGTCCTGGAGAGTTACATGGAGAAACTGGATTAACTGGTGTAAACCAATTTTGATGCAGAGTCTGGAAAATGAGCCAGCTTTTGTGTTTATAACCTCAACAATCTTGGTAACTTAAAGGAGGGAGGGAGGAGTGGGAATTGGGCAAGCTCTGTTCTGCTTTGTTCTAGTTGCAGTATTATCAGCGTGTTGATTTTAAAAAGTGTTTATAGTAATAAAAACAAAGGCATGGAAATTCAGAAATTTAGGCTGTTTCACTTGGGTTGTTTTGGCCAGTCCTCAGAAAAGCTCCTGGTGCCATGACTTGCAAAAGGATTTGACCATTCAAGGGGACTTTGGAGTTACAGACTCGCCACTAAAATCTAAGGAAGCTAAGGGAAAACCCAACAAAAAATCTTGTCTGTTACCAGAAGCTTTTCTTTTCTTTTCTTTTCTTTTTTTCTTTTTTTTTTTTTTTTTTTTTTTTTTTTTTTTTTTTTTTTTTTTTTTTTTTTAGTTCTTCCAATTTTTAAGCTATCATTTTAGAACTCAGAAGCAGATTTTTGGTGTTTTATGTTTCTTCCATGGACTTTTATTTTATGTGATGCCTTCCTCATAGAATGCCATTTTTTGGTATGTTTTGTATTTGTTGCTGGTGTCCCCTTAGTGATACTGATCATGGCAGAATAGTATGCTGATTAATAGTGCTTGAGAAATGTATGTATCATAGACTGTTAATACTCTGTTAATAATTAGTATTGATAGTATTACTTTTAGTAGTAATGTTTACTTGCAATTTCAGTAATGTTTAGTACCAGTACTTGGAATAGGTTCTTCATGAAAGAATAGGAATACAACTTTATATCTTTCATTAATCTTTTTATTTATCTTTGTCTCTTACTTGGTTAAAGCACATGAGCAGGACTCTGAAGACCTGTGTTTTGTGCTCGGGTTTGCAACAGCCTTATATGACCTTGGTGAAAAAGAAGCCAAGTGACTTGTCCCCTTTATAAGATGACAGATTAAAGAAACTCTGTGTTGTATTTGTGTACTTCAGAAGTATTGAATGGAAGGTGCTAGAGGAAATACAAGTAATATCCACTTCAGTGTTGTTATTCTGCTGGAGCTTTTTGTTGAATTTTGTTTTTTTCTGATACAGTCTGCTCACTTGTTGTCCATTGTGTCCTCTTTGATTTTCAGAGAAGACCTAGTTTGGACTTGTACTGTTTTTCATATAACTTCCCTAAACAGGTTATGTTCATTAAAGTGAGAGCCGGGATGAAAGGTTGTGAAGTAGCTCCTTTGCAATTACTTAGGGTTCATATTTTACAAAAATCATACTAAGGGTTTCTCTGTTTTGCTCTAACATGAAAGTCCATGCTCTTTAATTTTGGCCATCTAAACTGGCAGTTTGTCGGAACTCGCTGCCCACCTGGGGCTCCTGCAGTCCGTTTCACAGGTGTGGTACCTTCAGCCCTTTTCCCCCCACTGCTGCTCAATGCTGCACAGAGTCAACAGTGATGAAAGACAGATAGATTAGAGGTGATACAGTCTGATGCCTAAGGTCTCATGGCTTGCTAAGCTTGCTTTTACTACCTCATAACTGTTTTACTGAGCATATTGTTTTATTTACGTTCTCTCTAGATGGTAAAACTTTTAAGATAGGTTATGTGAACAACTTCGTGCAGTTCCCTTGGATGGAGTTGTTTCTACTCTCTGTTCTCTTGAAATTCTCTTTTTTTTTTTTGTCCAGCTGTCTTTGTGAAACCTGCCAGATACTGTGGCTTCTTCTGAAGGTAAACTTGTAAAGTTTTTTTTCTTCTCCCTCCCCAGCTTCTTAAATCAGTCTTCCAACAGATGAGCTTGGAGGAGTCCTTAACCTGGCTGAGTGTAGCATTTTGCATTAAAAACAATGAAATGTTTCCCGTATTGAGAGAGCTTTGGTTTGCCCAAAGTAGTACACCTATGGTGAACCTTATGGTTTTGGTTTTTTGCTTTATCATACAGGAAACACAGTTTATTCCAGATCTGCAGAAGATGCAGGTTCAACGGAATTTGTGTTACAGAATCATTTAGCATTTAAATCCAAAGTTAAATGAAGAAAACGCAAATACTTTCTTAACCTCCAGATTTGAATCATCAGGTTGCACTTTTTTTAACCTGGTTTAATGAGGGGGGAAAAAAGTCTGTCTTAGTCTGTTAGGCAGCCCTGTGGTTGAAGGTGTAAAATTTGAATTCAGTAGCTATGATCATATTCCTAAATATTTTTAATGGTTAGCTGTAGAGAGAGGAAGTCTTTTTGCAGTTTTACTGTGTGTGGCGTAGGTTTCATCTAGAACATATCAGTTGTATTTCTTATGACTAAAATGCTGTTCCTGGAAGTAGGATGATGCTTTAGAGACCATATTGAGATTGCTTTTGAGCAAAGAAAAGGAAATTTTTTTTTCTACTGTATTTGTTTTGTTAAGTGTTTTGAGGATGGTGGATATAATAATATAGAATGAAGCATATGGCTTCTGAAAGCTTTTTTGTTTCCTCTTTCTATTTGGTTTTAAATGTGAACTGAATCATGGCTATTTTATGGTAAACACTTGACCGATACCTTGTATTATTATATTGTCCATGTTTCCGTGTATTTGAAGGCTATAGATGACTTTTTTTTTTTCTTTCTGCATTTACATTCTTCCTTGTTTTTCAAATTTGCATGTTGTCTTAGATGCAGTTTCAGCAACATGAATCTGAAAGGCATCCTGGTGCCAAACCCTGCTCTGCTGTCGGGCTGTACATAATATGTTGTATTTGAGAAATTCTGGTCCGTGCTTTTGATGGGTTGTACCCCAAGGGACAGATGTCTTCTGTTCCTGGGCTTTTATTTGAGCTTTCCGTCACACATTCTTCAGATCACTGACTTGTGATCCATTTTGAGACTGACATAAGAGGGACCTAAGTTACTGATGTTAACTTTGGGTGAATAAATGTGGTGAGGGGGAGCAGTACTGCACTTCCCGGTCTTGTGCTTCACGTTCTTTAATTAGCCACTGAGTGAATTTCTGAGTGTTTTGAACATGGGGTAATTGCCAAGGGGTAGCTGTCTGAAATTCAGTTTAGAGAAAGATTGAAATACTGTTATGAGCTTGGTGAAGGCAAGTTAATGAGTATGCAAAAGTGGGGGGTTTTTTCAGTGTTTGAGAAAACCTTGTGGCTTCTGATACGCGTCCTCAACCTGTTAGGTTTCTTCGCTGCTTCTTGATGTCCAGATAGCAGCCATGCCCAGGAACTTTTATTTGCGTCTTAGGAAAAGATGCTTATTATCTTTATTGAATAGTTCTCTGTTATGACTGCAAGTATAAAACTCCTTGGAACTTTATACCTGTACTCCAGTTTTAATTGTTTACCATTTTATCTGTTGATGTAGTAGTGTATGGTGCTGGATTTAAAGTCCCAGTGACTTTTACCCTACCTGATTTAATTGAAGATAGACATTCACTTCATTTTCCTTATGTGACTGACTGAGCAGAAATGCTAGAGCTTAAGAGTTGTCCATAATGAAGCTTGTGGGGCATTTTTGATAACAGCTTTTCTGTTACAGGACTTCCTTCCCTTTTTACTTCACTTAATCACAGACTGGCCGAGGTTGGCAGGGACCTCGGGAGGTCGTCTTGTCTCCCCCTGCTCTAGCAGGGCCACCTACAGCAGGTTGACCAGGACCGTGTCTGGACATCTTCTGAATAACTCCAAGGATGGAGACTCCAACACCTCACTGCACAACCTGTGCCAGTGCTCGGTCACTCTCACAGTAAAAAAACATTTCCTGATGTTCAGACGGAGCCCCCATTTGTGCCCATTGCCTCTGGTCCTGTCGCTGGGCACGGCTGAAAAGAGCCTGGCTCTGTCTGTGCACCTTCCCTTTAGGTATTTATATACATTGATGAGACACCCCACCCCCCCAAAAAAAAGCTTTCTTCTCTAGGTTAAACTACTTGACGTAGTCAAATCTGTAGTCCTTCAGGCAAACTCAAGGCCATACGTTCTTACATGCCTTTGAGAAGGAGGTGGATTAAGGATTGAATTTAGGGTGTAGGGGTGGTGGTAACTAATTCATGACTCTTGATAGGTGCAGAAGTGGGTGGGTTTGGGATATGTATTTAAAGAAAGTGCTGTGAAAATGCAATAAGGTACATATTTCAAATCCAAATAATTTCTGTGCTTGCAAATAAGGAGTAATTGGCTGTTTCGGCTCTAGCTGAACTGAAGACTATAATTCAGCAGTTCTGTGAGAGAAGAAACAGGTCAAACATTTGATTGTCTGAGAGTGATAAAATTGCCCAAGTCCTGTATATGTTCTGTCTAGGAATTGTGTGGATTGTAAATGGTGGTTTAATGTATATACAGCGTTTAGGAGAGGTTACGCTGGTTCTTATTGTACTTCTGCATATTGAGCAGTTCATTTTATGAAGCTATGTGCATCAAATTCATTTTTAAAAGTATTTTAAAAGTATGTTTTTAATGAGAGTAAAGCCAAAACTTTGCAGAACTACACAGGTCCTGGTAAATTAGATGTGAACTGGATCAGCCTATTTTTCCTATTCTTGCAAATCCAGCCCTCTTCCCCCAAATCCCCAGGACCCCCACAACTGTAGACAAAGGTTAAAATAAAGTTAGATGGTTAAAATTACTTCATAGTTAGGGATATTGAATCTGAGAAGTGCTGGGACAGCTCTTTTAGTACAGTCCTCTGAAATAAAACATCAGTGAGATTTAGTTTCTGCTAGGAAACCTACCTCAAATATTTATATGACTTATCTCCCTTGCTGATTCTGTTGATTGCTAGGGAGTGCTTTTGAGTGCTTCAGTCGTGGGAGAGAGGGAAGCGAAGATGTGCAACTTTTGTATTTATCCTCAATAAACAAATCCATTAAAATAACTGATCAACAGAAGGCATCCTAAGCATTTCACTAGTTATGAAATGACCTACGTATTATAAAATATGATAAAACATAGGGCAAGAAACTGCAGAACCATCCCTTTTCAGTTGATTTTAATATCTAAGCAAAAATTGAGCACAAAAACATATTGAGTGACGCATATTACCTTGCAGGCCAGAACAAGCAGGTTTTGAACATTTGAGTCAGACTGTGGTAACTAAAACCTTTTCCACCTAGCAAAAAACAAGTAGCTGTTTGGGATTGGAGCTGAATGTGGGAGAGAACAAATGAAAGAGTTTAGCAACTGGAGTCGGCATCGTTTTCCACACCAGGACTTTGTTAAGGAGTGGTGGGTGGCCTGGAACTGGTTTTATGGTTGTAGGTCCCCTTTATCGACAGACCCTGATTGAAAAGCTGGTATGCAACTCTTCCTCCCCTTCCAGTTGCTCCACGGTATTGGAGAAAAGTTAGGATCAGTTGTGAGCATGTTCTTTTGATGGTACGTTCTCTCCTTGACTCAACAGACAGGTCCTAATGCAGTATGTAGAGGGAGAGGGACAGAATGAGTTGCCTGTGGAGGAGCAGGAGAAGGATGTGGCTTGGGGGTAGTTACAATACAGGTTTGGGGTGGGGGAAAAAGGGGGGAAGAGTTTGGTATTCTTGATCACTGATATGATGGGTTGCTACTTCGATTTGTTTGCTCAAATTATCCAGAGACTGGCTCATAGCAGCAGAAATCAAGTCATTAATGCTGGGGAACCTTAGGTGTGTCTTTGCAAACAAACAACAAAATTCCTGCTTTGATGAACTGTGCTGAAAGTGAATAATGAAATAACACCAGGAATGATGAGCCCTGGTGAAACACTTGGAGAGGAGGAGGGGGTCTCTGTTCTCGGCATCCCATTTGGCTATTAAATCTGTGTGGTGAATTGTTTGACACTGTGACTGTGCTTCAGTCTTTTGAAACGGTGTTGCTCTGTTAGCGTGTAGCTGCTGGGGCTTCAGTAACGCAAACTGGAAAGTTGTGGGATTGTTTTGCATCTTATTTCTGGTATTCCTATAAATGCGTTTTTGTTCTGCGTTTATGGGTATGTGTAGTGCAGCACTGATGAGTTGCCTTTTTTCCCAGAAGTTTATATATGAGCAGACATGCTGTGAAATGCCGTGAAAGTTTTTTAAGATAATATTTTTGTTCTTTTTTAAGGGAGAAATGTTGAAGGGGAAGGGGATAAGCTATCTCTTCTGGCACTCTAATGGTGGAGAAAGTTAGCTCTGTTTAGAGATTCACTTAGTCCTTCTGTTGAATAAAATGAGACCGTTACGACCTCTTACATTTCCTGAAAAATCTCAACTTCAGACTTCTCAATTTCTCTGCCAGGTGAAGTGACCTCACCTAAGCATCAAACACTGTGCTAAATTTTGCCAAAATGTGTATCTGAACTCTACTTATTTTATTATACTTAAAGCCTTAAAGCATTCAGCTGAAGACAACACATAAGAGACTGAAAATAGAGCTTTGCACTAGGTTGGTTTATCCAAATCTATTTTGGGTATTATGACTCTATCATATTTTATACTAGTATGATATTTATGGCTAGAGAGGTATGGAGCTCTGCTTTCTTGAAATCTTAAAGACTAGCTTGGAAGAAGTGGTATGCTTAGCTCTACCAGGGCTTGTTGTGAATTGACTTTCCAAGCAGTTCAGCCTCTGGGATATATCAAAGCTTGTTGAAATACTGACTACAGTGTTTAGCCTCCACCCTTCTTTTTCAGAATTTGTATGTATTTTTAAAATGACCCGAATTTCTAATTAAAAAAAAAGAAAAAGTGGAAAGATGCCCTCAATTTGCTTTTCCAAAAACTGTATAAAATTAAGATTTTATTAAGCTTCAGACTAGTTAAAAAGAAAAAAAAATCTCCCCAAAAGTTCTTAAAGAAGCATCTTAAAGAAGATGCTTTGATTATTTTCCAGTTGTATTTAAACCCAAAATACACAGCTCCAAGAGTCTCAAGGTTAACCAAAACATTATCATATGTTTCTGGAACTTAGGCTTTCAAGTCTTTTACAGCAATTGGATATCTAACTAAAGCTCTGGAAGAGTTCAGCCAAAGAAATACTTGTTTACAGCGTAAGAATTTTAGATTGACATCAGTGTACTTCTAACTCTTAAACAACAACTTGCATTTCAGTCTTGTTAAAATCTCTACTGACAAGTGAGTTCCAGATAAACATTTATTTATTTTTAGTTGCCTCTGAAGTAAAATTACAGCCTTTTGTGGATTCACATTAATGCATAAGGTTGATTTTTTTTGGGTTTTTTTTTTTTTTTTTTTGACTCACCAGGTTTAATCCTAGTTTTTCTCTTCACTTAATGTCATTGCGTTCCTTGGGCTCTTTGTTTTATTCCTTTTTTAATTTGATAGGAATTGTGATAATTCAGTTGAGCAAAGGTTTTTTGTTCTCAAATGTGCTTGCATATTAGAATATACATTAAAGTCTAACTGATCATCTCTGATATGGAAGGCCTTACTCTTGGTGCTTTGTGTTCTGGGAATTTTTTTGGATTTATTCATTGTGTATATAACATTTGAGAACTTAGAATGGTTTTAAGGGAAGTTATGTCTCTGGCTTTGGGAATGAGATAATCTATTTAAACATGCTTTTTCCTTCCCTTTCTTCTTCCTCTGGCGAAAAATTCTGAAAAGAGCACAAAATGTTTTTCTTGGATGTATTTGTAACTCTTCAAATGGACTTTCATGAATAAGTGGAAGTAAAAACTCTACTCCTTAAAGTTGCTGTTCTCAGCAGTTGCATGTATACTCAGCGATGTTTAAATGCAGTGTATTGAGAGCTGTTTTATGCCATTCTATCAGTCTCTTGCATTTGATCCTGCAAAGAAATTCCTGTGATGTAGTTGTGATCTTGCACTAACTTCCATGACAACAAATCTCAGAAACTCAGACTTTATGGCATGGTTCTTTTGGGATATCAAAACTAAGGTCATGCTAACACCTTCTGCCTTACCAGAGCACAGCATCAGGGTTGGTAAGTATCATTTTTCAAATTTTAGACATGGGAAAATGGAGGGACCAAAAGTGCAATATCTACTATTTATGAGGCTTGTATGCTTTCAAAAAAACACCCAAAAGTCCCGCAGAAGTTTCAGCATCCTGGAGGTGACACTGTGAGCAGTCTTTTAGCAGTTTACTTTCTGCTGATTGCAGCTTTGGGTGAATGCTGCCCTCTTAACTGTGTATGTGTCTTGGACTTTTTGCTCTTATCAGAGGAGGCATGTAGAATGACAAGTTGCATTTTTCCTTTTACGATTTTTATTTTCACCTTATTTTAGTGAATCAGGTTCTTCTTACTAGTTTTCCAAAGGTCATGTTTTGGGCACTGTACTCATTGAACTTGAAAAACAGTCTTCGTTTGTTAAATTGAGAACACATTTAAAACATCATACTGTTCTGCATTTTAAACTTGCCTACCGTTGGTTTCTCAATTTATTTACAGTGTCATCTTGGCTTTTACAGCAAGTGTACTTAACAGTCCCCTGTTGTGCTAGAATTTTTACCTAACATTCTGTAAATGACTGAGAAGTATTATTGTGATTAAAAAGCTGTTACTTAAGTTTTTAATGCAATTTTTAAAACTTGTAATATTTTATCTTGCTTATCCTTTGCTTGACTTCTGTGTACATACAGCTTTTTCGTTTGCTTGGAGAAAATTGATGTTTACAACACATCTTCTGCTGAAATGGTTTTAAAGATTGTCTTTGCCAAACCATTTGTTCAGTGAAGTTTTTGTTGGTACAGTATGGTCTCTAAAGTGGATACCTGTAATATTTTAATGCTGTTGCTAGAGTTGAACACCGCAGTCAGCAAAATGTGTATTCCAGGTGCAATCTCAGAATTCACGTGTACTGAGGGTGAGGTGCTGCAATTAATATAAATAAGCTAACTGTTTCAGAAACTTAAGACGTGAGGAGTGCAAGTCCCTTTTCTTTCAAAAGTGAGTAACTTCATCTTGCAGCAGAGTGCTTGGTCTTTCAGACTGATGGTAAAATAGACAGGTGACTAATATCTTCTTGGGATGTTTTGGAAAACAGGTTTTCTACTTAGGCATTATAATATTGCCTTGGACAGTATATAAACCCGGCATACCTCTGTGGAATCAGGGGCTCTTAGGTTAGTACAGCGTAATAATGAATAACCCAGCAGAATACAAAAATATGTTTAAAAGGGAATGTAAGCTTTAAGAAAATAAGTGAATAAATTTCTGTGAAGAGCAATTTCTTAATGGTCTATCAATAGGAAGGAAGTTTTGAAGAAAAACTTTATATGCTCATTCAGATTTTGCAAACTTAAAAAAAAAAAAAGATTCTTTGCACTTTTCTTCAATTTTATTGTAAGGTAGTCTGGCTTGGAAAGAAGTGGTGGAGGAGACTGAGAACCTCCTACCAGAGACAGAAAACGCGTGGCAGTCAAACAACATTTAAGTCAGTCCAGACTTGCAGAAAAAGGTAAAGATGGGAGGCTGGAACAGTGACTGTGGGTCTTAGAAGATGCCTATGGGTGGTTTCCCTCACTTATGTTGGAGAGAAAATAAATACTGAATTAAGTGCAATAAAACTTTGGGCAATTTGACATCATACGTGAGCCGCTTGTCTCTTTGGTATCTTCTTTAAAAAGGTTAAGAAACTAACTGAGAAGTGGGAGATGAATTTCATGTTGCTTTTTTAATATTAAACACACAAGAACAGCCCGGATGACTTTATTCCTGCTTTTATATTTGAATTCTGTGTGGAGGTCTCTTTATTTACCTGTTCCTTTCTAGCGTGTTTTACGTTTGAAGTTGTAAAGATTGTTAATCCTTCATCTCTTCAGATAGTTTGGTATTGTTTTGGTGCAGATCAGATAGACCTGACCTCACCTAAACTTCTAGAATGACGGAACAAGAGTAAGTGAACTTACATGTGACACCAAGTGGAGAAGTTGTGATCGTGAGGAAAATAATGCGCAAAATCAGGTGGGAAAGCTTGGGGTAAAACCAAGTTTTCTGACTGAAGCAGGTCAAGATGAGGATTAGTATCAAAGGAAACTAATAAACCTCACCTTGTTTAAAGCTAGACAACATGCTAACAACAGTCGTGACCATAGAAGGAACAATCCAGAGTTGGCAGAGAAATAAAAATCTCTTATGGCTTTCGGTTCTCGGTGCTGTTTCCGCGGCTGCTTGTCTCTGAGCACCTGACAGTAAGTTTGAAAAAGGACTCAGCTTCTTGCAATGTTTCACTTTGGAAAGCTAAACTGACCCAAATGGCTGTGAGTTTTCATCAAGGTTTTATGCACAGTAAAAGCATAAGATTGTGAAGGAAGGCAACCTTTAACCTTGCTTTAGAAACTTGTTTCTTTTCCTTCTTCTGGAACTTTATAGTCAGTGTCGTATATGTCACTGTGAAAAACTTAGGTTTTTATTTTGGTGGATTCTCCTCTTGCCTGAGATGAACCTTGAGAAATATCATCATCTGGGGGAAAATTACAGAAATTATAGAAAGATGTTCTAGAATATCTTGCTTTATTTAAAAAAGTTTTTTCAGCAAGACTCCTGGTTTTCTTTGAAATGAAATATGTGAGCGTGTCACAAGCAGTGATCTGTACTGGTCTTCTTCCCTCAGTATCTAGTTCAAGGAGTAGGGCTCTGTACAGGTGCAGGAATGATACCTGAGCTCTTTGGTGTTGCTACCAAAACTCTGAAGCTAGAATCAAAAATCTGCTATCACGAGGTTTTTAGCACATTTTATAGATACAGCCTTACTAATTACTTAGTGCATTTGCTTTTATATCACTTGTGGCTTGTAATTTAACCTTTGTTTTTTATTGTGAGTGTTGTAATGTGATCTGATGGGTGTTGCAAGTCTGAATTAATCCTCCCCTCCAAAACTTTTTTTTATGGTGGTACTTTCTACTTTGTTCCTTATTGTCAATTCTAGTGTGAATTAACTAGGTACCCTTTTTTTTGATGCAGTTGAGTGTGTTTCCGCCAGTGTGAGAATGTAACAAATGTCTCCGCTCTTGCTCGGCTATTTTTAGTCCTGTTGCTTGTATCTGTTTCTGTTCAAAGAATTCCTTTGGAAGCTGTTCCAGGAGAGCGTGGTTCAGCGATGCGGGAGGGAGCCGGAGGGGGCAGGGAGAGCACAAGCGCCGAGCGTGTTCGTGATCTGGCAGTGAGATGTCCGATGTCGAGTGCTGCTTCCTGTGTGCCACCTTGTTTACAAGAACCCCGCTCAAAGCGAGTTCCCCCTTCTGGGTATTGTCCTGGCTGCATGGCTCCCAGCTTGTGTTAGCTATTTCTTTCTGTCATTTGGAGTACCTGGATTTCAACTTGAATCTTCCTACTGGGTTTGTTTTTCTGTGTAAACAGCATTAATTTTAGGGGCTGTTTAGGTACGGGACGTTACATCAGAGCAAATAGCTGAAATATGCATGTCTACAGTTTAATAGCCAAAGTTGACATTTCCCAGTACTTGTCTTTTTCCCTGCTCCTGTTACAATTCAGCATCTTTTTTTGTTCTGGTACCAGTTTAATCTGGATTAGCTTTCCTAATAAGTTTTTTAAAAAGCTTTTTTTGTTATTTAACAGCTTTTTTTTTTTTTTCCCCCTCCTTTTTTTGCTGTTGCATGAATTACTCATCTTGTGGGTACAGCCAGCTGTTGATTGTAATGGTAATGATTGATAGGGGGCTGACCCACTGAAAG
>JAYKAV010000965.1:0-23541 GCA_035582835.1 Phoebastria nigripes | reverse complement strand
AAATGGCCTCAAGTTGCACCAGGGGAGGTTTAGATTGGACATTAGGAAGAATTTCTTTACTGAAGGAGTGTTCAAGCATTGGAACAGGCTGCCCAGGGAAGTGGTTGAGTCACCATCCCTGGAAGWRTTTAAAAGAYRTGTAGATGAGGCACTTAGGGACATGGTTTAGTGGGCATGGTGGTGTTGGGTTGACGGTTGGACTCGATGATCTTAGAGGTCTTTTCCAACCTTAATGATTCTATGATTCTATGATTCTATCAGTTAACACCTGCACTGCCGAACCCTCATAGACCTGAGCGTGCTCCTCACAGCTCTGTACCGCTGTACCCTGTGGGAAGTGAGGCTCAGGGTGAGCAGTGCTGCACAGATATGGGCTGAAAGGCAGCGCGACGGGAATATATACACGAGACTGGTGGGGAAAAGGTCGAGTATTGACACTGGGAAATGTGATGCCAATTCAGTGTCTGCAGCAGGATCCAGGCAGCCACAGTACTGAGCAGCAACTCTCTTTGGAGACCGTGAGGCAACAGGTACCCCTCACTCCCACGACCCGCTGTAGATGACATCCCACTTCTCGCATCCTTGCCCTTCCTTTCCCCTCCAGCTTTCCACAGGCTGTGCAAGCCATCCTCTGAGAGTAAGACAAGAGAAAGTGCCCCTTCCTGAACCGCCACCATTTCCTCCACTGAAACCACCCTGGGTTTGCACACAAGGACACACGGCAGTGGCAGCAGTTCCCGTTCTGCTCCCTACATACCCCCTTGATGACTTGAGTGAGGTCCGCTCCTGGGATCTTCCTCGTGCCCACACCAGCCTCCTTGAAGAAGTCTGCCATGGGCCACTTCTGTTTATGCAGGAGGTTATATGGCATATGGAGCAGGGGTGGAGGTTATATGGCATATGGAGCACCCCATACATGGCAGGAGCCTGGGGTGCACAAAGAAGGGTCCTACCCTTCCCCCAGGGCCGGTGGCTCTCTGGTGGTGAGCACTGAAAAAACATTAGAAAACACCCTGAGAGCACCCTTACCCAGAGTCACCTTGCCAGGAGGTGTGACACCAGTTCAGGTAAAGCAGGATAACTCTACTGAGCTGTTCTCTCTCTTGTCTTCACCTCCTCCAAGGAAGGTGAGAGAAGAAAGGACCTGGCAAATTGCAGAACAGACAGAACTCAATTAGGCAAACAGTCTTTTTCTCCTAGGACAGAAAGCTAAACACCGCAGAGGAGAACAACAACAATAACAATAAAAGGAATGGGGTGGGAGGGAGAAGTGTTTTCTGAACACCATTTTATCCTTATTACTACCTGGCATAGAAGCGTAAACATGCTTGCTGATGGAGAATGTTTTTGATGTCAAAAAGAACTACAGAGGCATCATTCACCAACATCCATCGCTGGCCTGCAAAGAAAGGCAATGATGTCTTCAGATGAACTGCAGGGTTTCTGAACAAAAACACCAACACATGATCACTGAAGAAGAATACACCAGCACAAACCAAAGTTAACACCTCCAGAGACCTTCTCCCCCAAATCAGGGCTTACCAGGAACATTTGCATCAAAGATTCTCTTCACCAGCGCCGATTTTCACACTGCTGGAAACCAAGGCAACATTTACCTTTACGAAGCAGTAATAGTGGTCTGCCTGACACCTGAAACCTGAAACCTTCATGTACCAGGACGGCATACAAGGAATTCAGTTCTCCAGTTGCTTGAGTCGTGTGTGCCAAGGGCCAACTATTCCGGATATTGGACATCCTAAAGAGAGATCGAGAAGGCTCAGAAATTATCCTGACATGCTTCAGAATCATAGAATCATAGAATCATAGAATAGTTTGGACTGGAAGGGACCTTTAAATGTCTAGTCCAACACCCCTGCAAGGAGCAGGGATATCTTCAACTAGATCAGGTTGCTCAGAGCCCCGTCCAACCTGACCTTGAATGTTTCCAGGGATGGGGCATCTACCACCTCTCTGGGCAACATGTTCCAGTGTTTTAGGAAACAGCCTCGGAAAAACCCTTTGGCAAAAGGAGGCTACAGGTATAGAAATAGATCTTTTCGTTTCACCAGTCATTGGTTTTTCCATTTCAACATTGAAGTGGCAGAAAACTGTTCTCAGCAAAATCAGCTCTTTACGAGCACAGTACRTGCTTATCTTCCCACCAGAACTTTCCTCCTGCCACTGATAACGAACACCAAGGAATATTGAAGGGACATATAGTTCTTTGATTGAAACAATACAGATGGGTTAGGGATGCTTTATGAGCAGACAAGCCAGACGTTCAGTAGATAAAAAGGCCTTGAAACCTTGTATTCTGCGTAAAATAGATAAGGAGGCTAGCTTTGAACCTTGAGTAGAATAGATAGGAAAGTTATGCTGGAGCAAGCTAGTTTGTACAAGTAAAATTGTACAAAACAAGCCAAAGGTTAAACAGAGCATGGGTAAAGACTGAGTTCAAGTAAAGGACACTGTGAGGAAGACTATCGATGACCACCAGAGGACCCTGGAAGACCACCTGTGGACATAAAAGCGCATGCGTCAAAGACATGTTAATGAGTTCCAGGAAATGACATGAATATGTTAATTATTTCCCAGAAATCTAATGAATATGTATACCTTGATTGCATATAATTCTCGTAGCTAAGCAACTCGGCGTGCACACTAGGTGGAGCAATCCCCTGTGCACCCGGCGCCAGAATAAAGAATGCCTACTTTCTAAAACTCCAAATTGAGTCTTAGAGAGTTCTTATTTTGCCGACTTAGAGTAACAGTTTTGGCAACCCAGATGGGACATTGCTCTTGAGCCTTGATGGATCCTGGGATCGTGAAACCTCAGCCGGCACCAAGGGATTCTCGGAGAGGATTTCTCCCGATCCCCGGACCGAAGAGCCCCTGAGCAAAGACTACTGATTGTGAGTATTAAGGCATTCTTCCAGGAACTTGAATACCTGCCCATAAGATGCAGCGAAAGCTCCGCAGGGTTGGGGTAAGAACCCGGGAAGGGGTTAGAGTCCCCGCTTGGTTTGGAAAGGGTTAGAGTCCCCACTTGGTTAATAAGGGGTTACAGTCCCCACTTGGTTTGAAAGGGGTTAGAGTCCCCACTTGGTTAATAAGGGGTTACAGTCCCTGCTCGGTTAATATTAACTTGGTTAATATTAAATAAGGCCGCAGTGGTTATTATAAATATTTGTAAATATTTGTAATTATTATAAATATTTGTTTGATTGTTATAGTGGTTTAATATTTGTATTGCTGTAGTGTTGAAGATTTGTGTGTGTGTATGAAATGGGTGGCGTATCATCTACGGGTGGAGCAATTTTGAGAAAATCACCTCTGGGTTGTATTTTAACACATTGGAAACAAATTGCAGCATCCCCTGGAGGGACCGCAAAAAGACATGATTTGATTAAATATTGTAATCAATGGTGGCCATTATATAAACTAGAAGGTGGAGGAAAGTGGCCAATGAATGGAACTTTGAATTATAATACTTTGTTACAATTAATGCTGTTTTTAAAGAGGGAAGGAAAATAGGATGAGGTATCGTATGCTGATATGTTCTTTACTCTGAGGCAGCATCCTGAGTGGCAAAAGAAATGTGGAATCAATTTAGCTCCGATTGATCCTCTGGTCTTGGTGTTAGAAAAGGATAAGCGAGAGAAGGAAAAAGGGAAAATGTTAAAGAGGTGTTGTTCGGCATGTAGYATTGGACAGAGATGTTTGAARTTGACTCAGAATGAGCAGGAGGAGGATTTGGAGATGTTAGTGGCTCCAGGGTTAAGGCAAAGACCTCAGAATCGTAGGTTTGAACCCTTAGAGGCAGAAAGTGGATCAGGTGAGGAGTCTGAGAGAGACACTGCAGGGGTTACGCCAGTGGCAGGGAGAACTCGTAATCGACGGGGAACTGCGTTACAAGCCCCGTTGAGACAAGCAGTAGGAAATGACGGTCCGGTTGTAGTGAAAGTGCCTTTTTTGACTGCAGACTTGAATAACTGGAAAATAGCTGCCGGAAATTATAGGGAGGATTCCGATCGAGTGGCTAATGCTTTTGAAATGATAAAAACTCAGGATGCAGACTGGAAAGATATTGAAGCTATTATGCAAGTATTATTTGATAGTAGAGAGAGGGAGATGATTCGTAAAACGGCAAGGACCCACGTTGAGGCTCAAATAGTGGCAGGGACATTACAAGGAAAACCAGAGCATCATTTCCCTTTGGCAGATACTGGCTGGGACCCTAATGATAATGGGCAGAAATTGTTATTAACACAGTATCAGAGGTGGGTTTTGTTTGGTATAAAAAATGCTATACCAAAAGCGATAAATTGGTCAAAATTATATGAGATTAAACAAGATAGAAAAGAATCTCCTACTGATTTTCTAAATAAATTGAAGGAAGCTGCTTGACAGTATACAACTCTGGATCCTGAATCAGAGGGAGGGAAGAATCAGTTAGCAGCTTTGTTTATCGGGCAGTCCACTGAGGATATTCGAAGGAGGCTGCAGAAGTTACAGGGAGCGGATGCCAGGGATTTAGGAAAATTGTTGGATAGGGATTTGGTGATATATAGAAACAGAGATCAGCAAAAAGAAAGAGGGAATGCTAAACTGATTGCGGCACTAGAGGGAGTCTATGGTCTGCGAGGGGGGCCTAGAGGAGGATTTAGGGGTGGTTATCGAGGAAGAGGACGTGGTAGAGGGTTCTCGAGATCCCCAGTAAGGGAGACACAGTGCACCTACTGTAAAGAAGAGGGGCACTGGAAACAAGAGTGCCCATTCTTGATGAAGTTTAAGGAATCAGATACCCCTGTGATAGCTGTAGAAGCAAAGGATTGAAGGGGACGGGAGGAACCCTCCCCAGCAGAACCTCTGGTTAAAATTAGGCTGGGGGAAGATGAGGCAGAAGTGGAATGTTTGGTTGATATGGGGGCCACTTATTCGGTTTTGAATATGAAGAATCATGAATTAGGACATGACACTGTGAGAATTATTGGTGCAACAGGAAAACCAGAGGTGCGACCTTTCTTTAAACCCTTACAATTTAAAATTGGAAAGCAATGAGTGACACATCAGTTTCTGTATTTGCCAGGTGTGCCAAAACCTTTGATAGGTCAAGATTTATTAGAAAAATTGGAAACTGAAATAAAATTCAAGAATGGAGAAGTAGAAGTAATAATACCTGAATCTAAATTTGTCCAAGCTTCAATATTGTTATTACAGGAAACTGGCCAGGTGGAAAGAGAGATCCCAGCCGAAGTCGAGGATGCAGTGATTCCTGTTGTTTGGGCAAGAGAAACACCTGGAAAATCAAAAAGGGCTGAACCAGTAAGGATAGACCTTGTACCAGGATCAGCACCGGTAAGATTAAAACAGTATCCCTTAAAGTTAGGAGCCAAACTTGGGTTAGTACCTATTATACAGAAATTTTTGAAATATGGGTTATTGAGGGAGGGTGGATCAAAGTGTAATACTCCGATTTTACCTGTTAAGAAAGCTGATGGGAAATCTTATAGATTAGTTCAGGACCTGAGGGCAGTAAATCAAATTGTTCAGGATATTCATCCAGTGGTAGCAAACCCGTATACATTGTTAACTGCTCTTACTGAGGAACACGGATGGTTTACAGTTTTAGATTTAAAAGATGCCTTTTTCTGCATCCCACTTGATCCTGGAAGTCAGGAATTGTTCGCTTTTGAGTGGGAAAACCCTGAGACAGGAAGAAAGACTCAATACACCTGGACAGTATTACCACAAGGATTTAAGAATAGTCCAACGATTTTTGGAAATCAACTAGCAAGAGAACTAGAATTGTGGAGACAAGATAATAAGAATGRGGTAATGTTGCAGTATGTTGATGATATACTGTTAGCCGGAAACTCTCGAGGAGAATGTTTGGAACTGACAATTAGTCTATTAGATTTTCTTGGACTTAGTGGTTACCGAGTGTCAAGAGAGAAAGCCCAAATTGCACAAGAAACCGTAACCTATTTGGGGTTTGAAATCTTGAAAGGACAGAGACAGTTAAGTAATGAAAGGAAAGAAGCTATTTGCCGACTTCCAGAGCCTCGAAACATCCACGAACTGAGGACCTTTTTAGGAATGGTAGGATGGTGTCACTTATGGATTGCTAATTATGGACTATTAGTGAAACCTTTATATGAGCTACTGAAATYATCGAAAGGCCCCCTCCAGTGGACAAGTGAAAATCGGAAGGCATATATTCAACTCAAGAGAGCCTTGATGAAAGCCCCAGCTCTAGGGCTGCCTAATYTGGAAAARYCTTTTGAATTGTTTACCTATGAAAGGAAAGCTGTAGCCCTTGGTGTTTTAACCCAACACTTGGGAGAATATAAACGAGCAGTGGCACGTTTTTCCAAGCAATTGGATCCCGTAAGCCAAGGATGGCCTGGATGTCTAAGAGCAGTAGCTGCAACAGTGGTGCTAATACAAGAGGCTCGAAAACTCACCATGGGACAGAARATAACTGTTTATGTCCCACATRYGGTAACCACAGTATTGAACCAGAAGGGTGGACATCGGCTGTCTCCGAGCAGGATGTTAAACTATCAAGTAGTGCTAATAGAGCCAGATGACGTGATTTTAAAGACTACTGCCGTGGTTAACCCTGCCATGTTTCTCATAGCCCGACAAGAAGAGGGCAAACCTGAACATGACTGCCTACAGACCATTGAAGAAGTATATTCAAGCAGGCCCGACTTGAAAGACGTTCCCTTACAGAATCCGGATTGGGAACTATACACAGATGGCAGCAGTTTTATGAAAAAGGAAAGCGAGTATCAGGATACGCAGTTACCATGGTTGAAACGGTGATCAAATTGTATGCATTGCTCGCCAGAACATTGGCTCAAAAAGATGAGTTAATCGCCCTCACTCAAGCTTTGCAGTTAAGTAAAGACAGAAGGGTAAACATTTGGACTGATTCAAAATATGCTTTTGGAGTAGTCCACATGCATGGAGCAATCTGGAAAGAGAGAGGGCTATTCTCAGCGCAAGGGACAGAGGTAAAACATAAAGAAGAAATTACGAGCTTGTTAGAAAGTATAAAAGCTCCTGCTGCTGTAGCAATCATGCATTGTAAAGCTCATCAATTGGGAAGAACGACTCAGGAGCAAGGAAATAAACTGGCTGACTTAGCTGCAAAGCAGGCCGCAGAAAAAGGCATRGAGAGGGAAGTGCTAGCTATAGTCCCAGGAAAGAGAATTTCCCTTCAGAAAAACCCTATTTACGATAAGCAGGATTTACATTTAATCGAAACTTTTCACGAAGAAAAATGGGAAGATGGATGGGCAGTTACACCTACAGGCTTAGTAGTGATACCTCGTTCCCTCATGAATAATTTAGTAAGGGAAGAACACAATGCTGTGCACTGGGGAACTGAAAATTTACTAAAGCATTTACAGAAATCAGTCATTAGCAGGAATATGGTGGAAATTATTAAATCAGTTACACAAAGATGTGAAATATGTTGTAAGAACAATCCAAAAACACAGAATAAAATCCAATTTGGAAAAACTGTTGAGGGACAAGCACCTGGAGAATATTGGCAAATATAGATTTTATTGAGTTGCCAAGAAAAGGAGGGCTAAAGTATTTATTAGTTCTTGTAAGTATTTATTAGTTCTTGTGGACACATATACAGGCTGGCCTGAAGCTTTTCTGTGTCGCACCAACAAGGCAAGGGATGTGGTGAAAATACTGCTGAAAGAAATAATTCCAAGATTCGGAATACCTTTAGGGATATCATCATATAGAGGTCCACATTTTGTGGCCAGGGTAATTAATGAAATAAGTAGATTGTTAGGTATTAGTTGGGATCTACATACCCCTTACAGACCTCAGTCTAGTGGTAAGGYAGAGAGAATGAATTAYACYCTCAAGACTCAGCTGAGCAAGCTATGTCAGGAAACTTCAATGAATTGGACACAAGCATTACCTTTGGCCTTGTTAAGAATTAGGGTCCAACCACAGGGTAGGCAACGTCTCAGCCCGTATGAATTAATGTATGGACAACCCTATCAGACACCTGGGCTACCAGCAGAAATATGAATAAAAGGGGAAAGTGATGTGAGGAACTACTTAATTGCTCTGGGGAAGGTTTTACAAGAATTGAATAAATATGTAATCTTAAATAAATCTCTAAGTCTTGATTCCCCAGCACATCCATTCCAGCCTGGAGACTRGGTATACATCAAATCCTGGACTTCTGAACCACTAMAGGAAAAGTRGAAAGGRCCATTCCAAGYTCTCCTAACAACATATACAGCTRTTAAAGTAGACGGAAAAGGACCCTGRGTTCACTATTCTCGAATTAAGAAAGCTCCTGCAGAATGGAAAGCAGAATCAAAATCACCTCTTCGATTAGTAATTAAAAGGATATCCAGTTAAAATAAGGAGGCATTAATAGAAATTCATACCCCACAGGATGACAGACAGGAATGTCATGCTCGTACTACTATTCTGAACTCTGACAATACCATTCCTTTCAACTTGTGGTCAAAGAATCCCGGAATGGCCATGGTCTCAAGCCCACGTTGAGTACACTGGAAGTATGGGAATAAGCTCTAATAAGGGAAATTTAAATCTCTACACTGTGGTCATGCATGGAACTGAAATGTACTTAGAAAACGAATGGAGCAGGGATGAAGATGGAGCCAATAATAAATTTCCCCAACTTTGGGGAATGGCAGGGAAAGAAATTAAAGTAGGATGCTGGATGATCAATGGGTCTGCCCATGAGAAGGCATCTCAGATTTCTGTGTACAACGTTACATCAAACCCAACAACCAAAGTGAAGCTTTGCTCCCCTAAAGAATTCGTCTGCTGGTATAATTTTACCTTGGTACAGCCTGTTTTTGTAATCTGCCTCTGGGCTCTCCATGACATAGGACTAACATTTAAGTTTAAAATAGACATCTATAATCCGATCGTAACGTCCACCCCGAGTGTAAAGGATAAGAAAAAGGATAAGAAAAAGGATAAGAAGACTCTATCCCCACAAATTTCTGAAATTGGACCATATGTGATCAAAAATACAGACCAACAGCAAGTGTTATTTAATCCATCATGGTCCCTTAAAAGAGTAGAACTACTAATGCAAGTCAATATCTATCTCTGCAGTTGAACCAACCTGCTCACGACTTCTAAGCACAACCTATGCAGGATGGCTAGCATGGTTACATGGGCGAACCCTTACTTCTCCAAAACAAACAAGGAGAGATGTGATTGGGGTCATAGGAATGGGATTGGGAGTTTTAAACAACATAGATACTGAAGTGCTTATAAATAAACTGAGTACAGTAACAAGTGATTTAAACAAATTAGAATACCCACTGTGATCTTCCCTATCAACATTAGGAACTAATCGATGGTTTTCATCCAATATATTACCTCAGTGGGAAGGAATTAATGAGAAAGATCACCGGTTGATTGTAGATGCACTTGATATAGTTCAAAATAATGTCTTCCTAGCTCTTAGCTGCATCCAAGCTCAATTGTGGATACAATATATTGTGGCAGCAATTATAAGAGAAGGTGACGAAGGTACCTTGCCCGCTGAAATTCAAAAGGTAATTTGGGATAGTGCAACTGAATTTGAAAGGGAGTTCCAATCTTCGTGGCGTCTAGTCAATTTTACTTATGACCCTACTGACAGCAAAGTCACAGCTTTGGTTCTGACAATACGCAATGCTTCGGTATATACTGTATACCCAATCATTGCGTTAGGATTAAATCAAAATGGAACTATACTCTATCCATTAGAACATAGGGTGTGGGCCCAACAAAATGGAGATAAATGGCAAACTGTTGATGTAAATGCATGTGTCGTAAGAGAACAGCAAGGATTCATTTGTGAAAGTAACACTATCAAAGCCCAGGACATATGTCTTGATACTGAGCAAAACATTTGTCACTTTGAAATACATCTTGATGAGACATCTGAAACTGTACTTGTATATATTGGAAAAGGATGTGTTTGTATGAGAACCCTTTGTGACTCTATATTTATAAATGAAGTTACTGTAGACACAAGCAATCACTCAAATATTTGTGTTTGTAATTTTACTGACATTATGGGGTATGATTTTAATTATTCAGCTCCTGTTACATCTTATCAATTGTTACAATCTAATTATACATTGTATCAAGACTTGCTACCTACCCCCATCAGAAAGAACCTTACATTGGTGAAGAAACTACTACAACACAATGACCTGTGCCATCTGCTAGAATGTGTTCGAGACAATGGACGCAAAACCCTGATCACCGTTCATCATGATACAGAAGAGATACATCGTGTCTTGGAAAGAGTGAAGAAGGATGGAGAATATCATTGGTGGGAAACTCTTCTGGGATGGTCACCAACAGCAACAGGAATGTTTAATCGTATGCTTCACCCAGTTGTAATTCTATTAATTCTAATATTAATGTGTCTATTGCTTATAATTATATTGTATATCAAGGTTCGGCATATAGTACAAAAGATAGCTCAGTTAGATATATACTAGAATGAGGAGTGTAAGCTTGCTAGCTACAAATCCTCAAAAGAAAAGGAGGGACTGATACTGAACACCAAGGAATATTGAAGGGACTTATAGTTCTTTGATTGAAACAATACAGATGGGTTAGGGATGCTTTATGAGCAGACAAGCCAGACGTTCAGTAGATAAAAAGGCCTTGAAACCTTGTATTCTGCGTAAAATAGATAAGGAGGCTAGCTTTGAACCTTGAGTAGAATAGATAGGAAAGTTATGCTGGAGCAAGCTAGTTTGTACAAGTAAAATTGTACAAAACAATCCAAGGGTTAAACAGAGCATGTGTAAAGACTGAGTTCAAGTAAAGGACACTGTGAGGAAGACTATCGATGACCACCAGAGGACCCTGGAAGATCACCTGTGGATATAAAAGTGCATGCGTCAAAGACATTTACATATGTTAATGAGTTCCAGGAAATGACATGAATATGTTAATTATTTCCCAGAAATCTAATGAATATGTATACCTTGATTGCATATAATTCTCGTAGCTAAGCAACTCGGCGTGCACACTAGGTGGAGCGATCCCCTGTGTGCCCGGCGCCAGAATAAAGAATGCCTACTTTCTAAAGCTCCAAATTGAGTCTTAGAGAGTTCTTACCTTGCCGACTTATGGTAACACCACAAGAGAAAGAGAAGACACAGTGATTTTTTCTTAGAGGTCTGCACTCAATAGTTATTGTCTGCAGACATCAACAACTTCCAGAAGAGTATTCTGCTTCGTGAAATCTCCCCTTCTAAGCAGACAAAAGGGCATTGCAGTTGTATATATACCTTGCTGATCTTCCTGCCAGAGAAATCTTCAAATCTTTTCAAGCACTCTGCCAGCACATTTGAGGAATAATGTATGGTAAACCTCTTGGATGCAGATACCACCTTTTTATACCTGGAAAACAAGCACAGACCCCCCAAAAAAACCAAACCCAAAACTTCACAGAAGTTTTCATGGCTCACACGTGCCTACACTACTTGAGCAATGTTTACTTGCATAAGACGGTTTGTCTTTTCATGAATCCATGCACCGTGTGTCAGGCTTGCAAGCACAGAGAAGACAGCAGGATGTAAGAGGCCAGCAGAACAAACCCAAGACAGAGAACGGCAGCTCTGGACAGCCAGGCAAGTGTCCCACCATGGGTGGCTGCCCACATCAAAAGAAAGGAAGGCTTGCCAACACTTCTGAATGCAGCAGGGACACAAATCTCTTGCTGGAGCAGAGCTCCAGAACGTAGCACAGGGTAGCACCCTTCCCAGTGCTAAAGGGGCTACTCCAAACTCAAGCCCTGGAAACCCTCCTTCAGCTTTCTGCTGCAATAGAAAGGCTGGAAGAACTGGAAGAAGGCAGCTCAGTCCTCAGCGCTAGAAGCTGCATGGGATTTCCAAAACACTTCGTTGATCAACATTAAAAATCCCAAAGAAGCCAACAGTTCATCTCCAGGACAAAGACATTTGACAGCACTCTGTCTTCATGGACTGAGGTCGCCTGGACAGAGACGCAACCATCCAAAATCCTTGGAAAGGAAACCCTTCATTGCAAGTCTGTTATATGGTCCCCAGAAAGGCAGGACACACGGGGTAACCAGGGAAATTCCGCTACTGTCACAGGGAAAGACAGAGCAATGCTGACATAGGTCGCTTTACATCGTCAAGACAAATACTGTTGATAGCTAGGAAGTGGGAATGAAGAATTAGTGTTGTTCCATTAGAAACACCAGGACCTTGAGGAAGCTGGTGTTGCCTCCCACCCCAAATGACTGTCCAGAGCTCCTCCTCACTTCAGCTCACCACTGCATATGGGACATGGCTTTTGACTTCTGGCCGTAGGAGTATTTCAGCTGGCAACTTCATAGCTAGGAAGGTTAACCACCTCCAGGGTAGACAATAGCAGGAATATAATTCTCATGTAAGCAAACATCTGCACTTCTCAAAGCCTTCCAAATATTTAATTAGAAGGAAAAAATTGCTTGCTTAGAAATAAATGGACAATTTTCCAAGTTCTGGATGATTCAAGTGTATTAGTTGTATGGAAAGAAAAGAAAAAAAAAAGGCTAAAAAAAAAAAGAAGCTGTTTCATGACAGTGTGAAGGCACAGGAGGAAGCATGGCTCTCATTCAAGTCACACCTGTGGAAAACCTTCAAGAAAATTCTTTAAGTTAGAGGTGCCATCTCCACTACCCACTCTACATCCTCTTCTCCTCAGGTGCAAATATCCCTACAAACCTGCTGGACGTCCCCAACTCCAGATCAGCCAGGTGATGCAATAGCACAGATTACATCACCCAGGCTCCCAAAGCCTCTATGATGTCATTGCGCATTTCCATGACGACCCTATGCTCTCCCCAAGGCCACCTACCAGCTCACACCACAACCTGTCTTGCCAGATTTCTGCCTGCCCTCACCACTCTCCACGCTCTGTGACTGAGAGCAGCAGCAGCAGACGGGGTCATCCTCACCCCATTTGACCACTGCGGCTGAGACAGGTGAAGTACTGGGACTCGTCCTGTGGGAAGTTTCAGAGCTTCCTTGCCATAGTTTMGCATCAATGATGAGCTCCATTGCGTGTGATGGGAGTTTCATCACTAGGCTTGAAGTACTTTCTACAGCAGGAGAAATTATGTCAGGCTGCTCTTTATTAAGAGCCAGAATCTACATGGTGGCAATCCTCCTCCTATCTCCCCCACTTACAGTAAAGCAGCATGCAAGGTGCACAGGGCAAAAGACCCATGCAGGTCTCAGGCAAGCACAAGACAATTAGCCTTTAGATGCTCCTCCTGATGCACTGGCAAGAAAAAACAGGATAGAAAAACTGTAGGTGATGAAAAATGAGACATCTTTCCTCCCTGGACCTCTTCACTCAAACAAATTGGGGTTAGGAAGCAAAGGTGCAAGGCAGCAGACTTTTACCAACACAAATAATGCTCACGCACATGAACAGTTGTCTTCATTTGAAAGTGTTTACAGGACCATGCTTTTTTTTTAAGTTCATATGCAAATTTCTATTACTCGGTGAAAGAATTAGCAGTAGTTTTCTTTCCTCTGCTGAATACCAATGCCTAGAGGCGGCAGCTTTTGAAGCAGTGCTTTTTAGTCCTGCTCATGCTAACTTGCACAGCTCCAAGACTTCAACACATGCTCAGCAATTGACCAAGGGCAGAAAAAGTGGTTTGATATTTAAGACAAGTGGTTTGAGAGCTAGGACAGAGCCTAGAGTTAGTCTGGAGCCATAGGCTCGGCAGGGGAAAGGCAGGGATTTCCTGGCTGTGCAAGGATGCTGGCTCACAGCTGATGCTTCAGAAAAAAGGTTCCTAGGATGAGAAAGAGGAAAAAGAAGAGGAGAATGAAAAAACGAAGATGAGGACAAACAGGAGGAGGAGGAGCAGGAGGAGGAAAAGCAGTAACAGGAGGAGAAGAAGGATGAGAAAAAGGAAGGAACAGGAGAAGAAGGAACAGGGAAAGACAGAGGAGGAGAAGGGGGAGAAAGAGGAGGAGGAGGATAAGTAGGAGGTAGAACAGGAGGAAAACATGGAATAGGAGTAGTAGGAACAACAGAAAGAAGAAGAGGAGAAGGAAGTGGAGGAGGTTGAACAAGAGGAGGTGGAAGAGAAGGAAGAGAATGGAGGAACAGGAATTTTAGGCAGAAGAGGAGGAAAAGGAGAATGAGACGGAGGAGGAGAAGGCAGAAAAGGATGAACAGGAGAAGAAGGAGGAGGAGGAAAACAAGAAATAGAGTATGAACAGGAGGAGAAACAGGAAGACAAAGAGAAGGAGGAGAAGGTGGAGGAATAGGAGAAGGAGAAGGAGTACCAAGAGGAGGAGGAGCAAGAGCAGGAACAGAAGAAGAGAGAAGGAAGATGAAGACGTGGAAGGAAAAAGAACAGGAGAGAAAGTAGGAAGTGGAGGAGGAGGAGAAAAAGAATTAGAAGGAGAAAGAAGAAAAGGAGGAACAGGAAGATGAATAGGAGAAGCAGGAGGAAAATGAGGAGAAGGACAAGGAAGACAAGGAGTAGGAGGATGAACATGAACAAGAGGAGGAGGAACAGGAGGAATGGGAGAAACAACAGGAGGAACACGAGGAAAAGGGGGAACAGGAGAAAGAACAGAGGAACAAGAGGATAAAGAGGAGGAAGACAAAAAGGAGGAACAGGAGGAGTGGGAACATGAGCAGAAACAGGAACTGGAACAGGAAAAGGAGGTGAGAGAGCAGCTGGAGTGCATGGAGGTCTCCCTGGGGATGGATGAAGAGCTGACTGAGAGCTTACGGGTTAGGATTAAAGAGAGGACAGGTAAAGATGATGTTATAGTCAGTGTCTGACCTGACCAGGAAGAACAAGTGGATCATGCCCTCTATAGACAGATAAGAGCAGCCTCAGGTTTGCAGGCCCTGGCCCTCATGGGAGACTTCAACCACCCCAAAGCTGCTGGAGGGACAGCACAGCAGGACATAAGCAATCCCAGAGGTTCCTGGAGCACACTGCTGATAAATTCCTCCTCCAAGTGATAGAGGAGCCAAAAAGGAGAGGTGCTCTGGTGGATCTCATCTTCACCAACGAGGGGCTCATTGGGGATGTGAAGGTTCAAGGAAGCCTTGGCTGCATTGATCATGAGATGGTGGACTTGAAGATCCTGAGGGCAGGGAGGAGAGTAAAAAGCAAGCTCCCATCCCTGGACTTCAGGAGAGCAGACTTTGGCCTCTTCAAATATCTGCTTGGAAAAGTCCCATGAGAAAAAGCCCTGCAGGGAAGGGGAGGCCCAAGAAAGCTGGCTAATATTCAAGGATCATCTAGCCCAAGCTCAAGAGAGCTCCACCCCAACGAATATGAAGTCAGGCAAAAATGCCAGGAGGTCTGCGTGGATGAACAAGGACCTCCTGGCCAAACTCAAACACAAAAAAGGAAGTGTTAAGAGGGTTGAAGCAAGGACAGGTAACCTGGGAGGAATACAGAAACATTGTCTGAGCATCCAGAGACAAACTTAGGAAAGCTAAAGCTCAAACGGAATTGAATCTGGCCAGGGATTTCAAAGACAGCAAGAAGAGCTTCTATAAGTACATAGGAGAAAAAAGGCAGACTAAGGAAAATGTGGGCCCATTGCTCAATGAGACAGGGGACCTGGTTACGCAGGACATGGAAGAAGTTGAGGTACTGAATGCCTTCTTTGCCTCAGTCTTTACTAGCAAGACCAGCCTTCAGGAATCCCAGGTCCCAGAGGCTGGGGGAAAGGCTGGAGCAAGGAAGACATACCTTTGGTGGAAGAAGATCAGGTCAGGAATACTTAAGCAATCTGGACATACTAAGTCCATGGGCCCTGATGGCATGCACCCACGAGTGCCGAGGAAACTGTCTGATGTGGCTGTGAGGCCACTCTCGAAAATCTTTGATTGATCATGGCGACTGAGAGAAGCGTCCAAAGACTGGAAAGGTCGCCCCCATCTTCCAGAAGAGCAAGAAGGAGGACCCAGGGAACTACAGGCCAGTCAGCTTCACCTCGATCCCTGGGAAGGTGATGGAACAGCTAATCCTGGAAACCATTTCCAGGCACATGAACAACAAAAGAATCAAGAGAAATCAGCATGGCTTCACCACGGGGAAGTCATGCTTGACCAGCTGTAGGAGACCCAACTGAAAGAACAGACAATCTAAACACCAAGGTCCCTGGAACAAAGAGCGGTGTGTTCAGAAGGCTGYGAACAATGGAGGCAAAACTTGACACCAAGGCTAACTTGTAACCCCCTGAAACAACGAGATGTTTAGGCTGCAGACAGCAGCAGGAGATGAAACTTGATAAGGGAGCAGGGGGGAGGGGGTGGGGAGGCGTGGAAATCCCCGGAGCCTGGATGTCTCAAACACTCGCAAGATGCAAAAACTCTGCGCCGAAACTGCCAGCGTGGCAGAGGGGAAGTCTATAGGGAACAGAGGACATAAAAGGGGAAGGTAAATGCCATTGGAGGGGACTTCCAGACGAGCGCTCCTACAGACCAGAGACCCCTGTTGGGTGGACCAACGCTGGAACCTGGACCAGTGATCTCTCTCTCTCCCCTCTCCCTCCCTCCCCCTTCCCTCCCTGCTTCTCTCTCTCTCCCCTTCTCTTTTCCTTTTATTCTTTTACCTTTTTCTAGTAAGTAACGCAAGGCATAAACTCCCACACGTGTGGCGAGCCATAAGCATTTCTGCTACCCAGTTATTTACCAATGAGCCTAGTCATGGAATGAAAGTCTTTGTTTACCCACGGACCTCAGGTGTTTTGTACACCCCATTCCAACAAAGGGAATCAGCGAATCTGAGTCACGTCTCCCTCCTTCTGGGCGGGACGTGACACCAGCTTGATAAACTTCTACGACAAAATGACTGGCCTGGTAGATGAGGGGAGAGCAGTGAGTGCTGTCTGCCTGGACTTCAGTAAGGCCTTTGACATTGTCTCCCATAAGATCCTCCTAGAGAAGCTGTTGATGTCCAGATGAATGAGCAGACAGTGAGGTAGACCGAATACTGGCTGAATGGCCAGGCCCAGAGGGTGGTGATCAGCAGCACAATGTCTAGCTGGAGGCCAGTAACTAGCGGTGTGCCCCAGGGGTCAATACTGCGTCTAGTCCTGTTTAACATTTTCATTAACGATTTGGATGATGGGTAAGAGTCTACCCTCAGCAAGTTTGCAGAGGAGACCACGCTGGAAGGAGTGGCTGATATGCCAGAGGGTCAGGCTGCCATCCAGAGGGACCTCATCGGCTGGAGAAATCGGCTGGCAGGAACCTCAGGAAGTTACAAGGACAAGCCTGTTGGAAAAGGACCTGGGGGTGCTGGTTGACAGCTGGCTGAATATGAGCCAGCAGTGTGCCCAGGTGGCCAAGAAGGCCAATGGCATCCTGGCCTGTATCAGAAATAGTGTGGCCAGCAGGAGTAGGGAGGTGATCGTCCCCCTGTACTCGGCGCTGGTGAGGCCGCACGTCGAACACTGTGTTCAGTTTTGGGCCCCTCACTACAAGAAGGACATTGAGGTGCTGGAGGATGTCCAGAGAAGGGCAACGAAGCTGGTGAGGGGTCTGGAGAACAAGTCTTACGAGGAATGGCTGAGGGAACTGGGACTGTTTAGTCTGGAGGAGGCTCAGGGGAGACCTTATCGTGCTCTACAACTACCTGAAAGGAGGTTGCAGCGAGGTGGGTGTTGGTCTCTTCTCCCAAGTAACTAGCGATAGGACGAGAGGAAATGGCCTCAAGTTGCGCCAGGGGAGGTTTAGATTGGACATTAGGAAGAATTTCTTTACTGAAGGAGTGTTCAAGCATTGGAACAGGCTGCCCAGGGAAGTGATTGAGTCACCATCCCTGGAAGTATTTAAGAGACGTGTAGATGAGGCGCTTAGGGACATGGTTTAGTGGGCATGGTAGTGTTGGGTTGACGGTTGGACTCGATGATCTTAGAGGTCTTTTCCAACCTTAATGATTCTATGATTCTATGATTCTAAGTGATATGTCCGACACCTGGGGAGGAACAACCTCATGCACCAATAAATGCTGGGGGCCACCTGGCTGGAAAGCAGCTTGGCAGAATAGGCCCTGGGGGTCCTGGTGGTCACCAGGTTGACCATGAACCAGCAATGTGTCCTTGCTGCAAAAAAGGCAGATGGTATCCTCCTGGGCTGCATTAGGCAAAGTATTGCCAGCAGGTCGAGGAGGTGATCCTTCCCCTCTCTCTACTCAGCACTGGTGAGGCCACACCTGCTGTGCTGTGCCCAGTTCTGGGTTCCGCAGTACAAGAGAGGCATGGACATACCGTAGACAATACAACGAAGGACGACAGAGATGATGAAGAGACTGGAGCACCTCACATGTGAGGAAAGTCTGAGACAGCTGGGACTGTTTAGCCTGGAGAAGAGAAGGCTCAGAGGGGGATCTTATTAATGTATTTAAATACCTGAAAGGAGAGTGCAAAGAGGATGGAGCCAGGCTCTTTTCAGTGGTGCCCAGTGACAGAACAAGAGGCAATGGGCACAAATTGAAACACAGGAGGTTGCCTCTGAACATCAGGAAACACTTTTTCACTGTGAGGGTGACTAAGCACTGGCACAGGCTACTCAGGGAAGCTGTGGGGTCTCCACCCTTAGAGATATTCAAGAACTGTCTTGAGAAACCTGCTCTAGGTGGCCCTGGTTGAACATGGAGTTTGGACCAGATGATCTCCAGAGGTTCTATCCAACCTCAACTATTCTGTGATTCTGAGGTAAATGAACAAGAAAATGAGGAGGAAGTGGAGGAACAGCTGGAGAAAAAGGAATAGGAGGATTAAAAGCCAGGATGAGGTAGAGGAAGAGAAAAAAGAAGCGGAGGAGAAAGAGGAGGATGAATAGGAACATGAGGAACAAGAGGAAGAGGAGGTGGAGACCAAGGGGGGAAAAGACCCGCAAGATTTAAAAAAGGAGGAGAAAGAGGAATATAAAATATAGGAACAGGAGAAGGAGAAACAGGAAGAGGAGGAAGAAAAGGAGGAACAGGAGGACCACAAACAAGAGAAACAGGAGGAGTAACCGTAAGAACTTGAGGAAAAAGGAGAAGTGGAAAAGGAGAAAGAGGAGGAACAGGAGGAACAGGAGGAGGAAGAAGAAAAATATGGCAGAACAGGAGGAAGATGAGGAGAAGCAGGAGAAAGAACAGGAGAAACAGGAGGAGGATGAAAAGGAAGAACAGGAGGAAGAGGAGAAGGAACAGGACAAAGAAGAACAAGATGAAGAAGAGGAAAGGAAGGAGGAGGAGGAGGACTTGGACAAACACGAACAGCAACAGCAGGAGGATAAACAGAAGGAACAGCAGCAAGTGGAGAAGAAGGAACAGGAACAGGAGAAGGAACAACAGGACGACCTGGAGGAAAGAAGGAGGAACAAGAGGAAGACATGTACGAAAATGGAAGAGAAACAGTAGGAGAACAAAAAGGGAGAAGGAACTGGAGGTGAGGAGGAAAAAAAGAAAGGAAAAGGATGAGCGAGAGAATGGGGGAGAGGAGGAACAGGTTGAAGAGGAGGCAAAAAAAGAAGGAAGAGGCAAAAAAAAAAGAAGGAAGAGGAGGAGGAGCAAGAGGAGAAAAAGGAAAAGAAAGAATATGAACAAGAATAGGAGGAGAAGGAGGTGGAGGAATATATTGAGGAAAAGAAAATAAGGAAGAAAAGCAGGAAGAGGAGGAAGAAGAGAAGGAAGAGGACAATGATGAGTACAAGGAAGAACGGGAAGAGAAACAGGTGGAAGAAACAGGAGGAGGAGGATTAAGAAAAGGAGGAAAAAGAGAAGGAAGGGGGTGGGGGGAGAGCGGGAACTGGTAGAACCAGAGGAAATACAACAAAAGGAGGAAGAGGAGGAACAGGAAGAAGATGAACAGGAGGAACGGGAGGAACAGGAGGAAGAAGAAAAGGACAAACAGAAGGAGCACGATGGACCAGTACAAAGAAAAAAGGAACAAGAATAGGAACAGTTGGAGGAAAAGAAAGAGGAGGAGGAGGGGAAAAAGAGAGGAGGATGAGGAAAAGGGAGAGGAGGAGGAGAAGAAAGTGGAAGCGGAGGAGGAACAGGAGAAGGAAAAGGAGGAAAAGAAGCAGGAGGAGGAGGAGGAGGAAGAAGAACAGAAGGAACAGTAGGAGGAACAGAAGGAACAGTAGGAGGAAGAGAAAGAATAGGAGGAGGAGTTGGCAAAAACTGCAGAGGAAAAGAAGGAGGAGAAGGAGAAAGAAAAGGAGGAAGATGAGCAGGAGAAGGATGCAGAATAGGAGAAAGAACAAGAGAAGGACAATGATGAACAGGTAGAACAGGAACAGGAGGAGAATAAACAAAAGTACGAAGAGGAAGAACAGGAGGAAGAAGAACCAGAGGAAGAAGAACAGGGGGAAGTGAAAGAAGAGGAGGATGGGGAATTACAGGAGGAAGAGTAAGAAGATGACAGAGGAGGAGGAGAAGGATGAAAAGGACGAAGAGAAAGAAGATGAAGAGGAACAGAAGGAGGAAGAGGAAGCTGAGGAAAAGGATGAGGAGGAGCAGCAAGAAGAGGAGGAAGAAGAGGAGGAACACTAGGACAAAAATGAACTGGATTAGGAGGAGGAGGAACAGCAGGAAGAGGAGCAGCAGGAGAATGAGGAGGATGAGAAGAAACAAAAGGAGGAGGATAGGGAGGATGAACAGGAGGAGGAGGAACAACAGGAGAAAGACAATAAGGAGGAGGAGGAACAGAAGGAGAGACAGGAGAAAAAACGGGAAAAGGAGGAACAGGAGAAACAGGAGAAACAGGAGGAGGAGCAAGAGGAACAGGAAGAGGAAGAGTTGGAGGAACAGGTCGAAGAGGAGAAATAGGAAGAGGAACAGGTTAAGGAGGAAAAGGAGGAAGAGAAAGAGGAGGAATAGGAGGTGGCGAAAGATGAAGAACAAGAGTAGGAGGAGGTGCAGGAGGAACAAACGTTGAAGGAGGACGAAAAGGATAAAGAAGAGGAGGAGGAGGACGAGGAGGAGAAAAACGAGGAAGAAGAACATGATGAATAAGAAAAACAGAAAGAACAGGAGGAGGAGTAAGAACAGGAGGAAGAACACAAAAAGGAGGAAGAAGAACAGGAAGAAGAACAGTAGGAGGAACAGAAGGAGGAGGAACAGGAAGAGGAACAGGAAGAAGATTGGAAGAAAAGGACGACGAGGAGGATAAGGAAGAGGATGAGAAGGAAAAGGAGGAACAGGAGGTGAAGAAGGAGGAGGAACAAGAGGAGAAAAAGGACAAACAGAAGGAGGAGGAAATGGAGGAAGAGGAGGAGGAGGCAAAGAGAAGGAGGAGAAGAAAGAGGAAAAAGGGGACGAGGTATATGAAGAAGAGTAAAACGAAAACAGTGAGTAGGAGGAAGAAGAACAGGAGGAGGGACAAGAGGAACGGGAAGAACAGATTGAGAAGGAGTAAGAACAGGAGGAGGAGGCGGAGGAGGAGGAGGAGAAGGATAAAGAGAAGGAGGAGACAAGAGGAGGAGGAAGAGGAATAAAAGGAGTAGTAACTTGAGGAACCAGTGGAAAAACAGGGAAAAAAGGGATGAACAGAAGGGGGAAAAGGAGACGGAAGAACAGAAGGAACAGGAGGAACAGGAAAAGAAGGCAGAAGAGGAGGAGTAGATGGATAAAGCAGAAGATGAGGAGGAGAAGGAAAACCAGAAGGAACAGGAAGAACGAGATGAGAAGGAGGAGGAAAAAAGAGGAAGAGGAGAAGGAAGTAGAACAGAAGCAATAGGAAGAACARGAAAAGGAAGATGAAGAGGAACAAGATCATGAGGAGGACAAGGAAGAAAAAGGAGGAGGAGGAAGGAGAACAGAAGACGATAAGAAAGAGGAGGAACAGAAGGAGGAGGACAAGGAACAAGAGGGGAAAAAAGAGGAAGAAGAAGAACATGAAGAGAGAAGGAAAAAGAAGGAGGAGCAGGCTGAACAGGAGGAGGAACAAAAAGAAGAGGAGGAGTTGGAGGAAGAAAAGGGAGGAGGAGGAATAAAAAGCCAAGGAGGAGAAGGAAAAGTAAGAGCATGAGGAGGAAAAGGAGGTGGAAAATGAGGAAGAAGAGGAAGAAGAGGAGGAGCAACAGGACAAAGAGAAGGAGGAGTGGGAGGAAGAGGAAAAGAAATAGAGGACAAAGAGGAGGGGAGGAGGAAGAATAGGGAGAACAGGAGGAGGAGGAACAGTAGGAGGAGAAGGAAGTGGAAAAGAAAAAGAAGGAAGAACAGGAGGACAAGGAGAAAATCGAGGAGGAAGAAGAGGAAGAAGAACATGAGGAGGAAGAAGAACAAAAGGAACAGGTGGAAAAGGAGGAAGAACAGGATGAAGTACTGGAGAAGGAAGAATAGGATGAAGTACTGGAGAAGGAAGAACAGGAGGAAGAAAATTAGGAGGTAGAAAAGGAAAAACAGGAGGAAGAAGAGGAGGAAGAAGACAGCAATAGAGAATTAGGAGAATCATAGAAACATAGAATCATTTAGGTTGGCAAAGACCCTTAAGATCATCAAGTCCAACCGTTAACCTAACACTGCCAAGTCCACCACTAAACCATGCCCCTAAGCGCCATGTCTACACGTCTTTTAAATACTTCCAGGGATGGTGACGCAAACACTTCCCTGGGCAGCCTGTTCCAATGCTTGACAACCCTTTTGGTGAAGAAATTTTTCCTAACATCCAATCTAAACCTCCCCTGGCACAACTTGAGGCCGTTTCCTCTCGTCCTATCACTTGTTACTTGGCAGAAGAGACCAAAACCCACCTCGCTACAACCTCCTTTCAGGTAGTTGTAGAGAGCGATAAGGTCTCCCCTGAGCCTCCTCTTCTCCAGACTAAACAGTCCCAGTTCCCTCAGCTGCTCCTCATAAGACTTGTGCTCTAGACACTTCACCAGCTTTGTTGCTTGTCTTTGGACATGCTCCAGCACCTCAATGTCTTTCTTGTAGCGAGGGTCTGTCGTGGTTTAACCCTGGCAGCACCTAAACACCACGCAGCTGCTAGCTCACCCCCCGGCTCCGGTGGGATGGGGGAGAGAATCGGGAGGGCACGAGTAGGAAAACTCACGGGTTGAGATAAAAACAGTTTAATAATTGAAATAAAACAAAGTAGAACAGTAATAGTAACAGTGATAACAACAACAATATACAAAGCAGGCGATGCACAATGCAATTGCTCACCACCCGCCAAACCTGAACGAGAGCCCGGGACCCAGGGCCCCGCCCCCCTTAGTTTTTATACTGAGCATGATGTTACATGGTATGGAATACCCCATTGGCCAGCTGGGTCAAACACCCCAGCTATGCTCCCCCTGCCAGCTTCCCATGCACCTGGCAGGGCATGGGAGGCCAAAAAGTGCCCGGTGCAAGCAACACCCAAAACATCAATGGGCCATCAACGCTCCTATTATACCAAACCCATAACACAGCACACCCCCCCAGCTACCGGGAAGAAAGTTAACTCTGTCCCAGCTGGAACCAGGACAATATCCACCCCTTATTCTATACCATCT
>JAYKAV010000964.1:0-23886 GCA_035582835.1 Phoebastria nigripes | reverse complement strand
ACACTGGCACAGGTTGCCCAGAGAGGTGGTAGATGCCCCATCCCTGGAAACATTCAAGGTCAGGTTGGATGGGGCTCTGAGCAACCTGATCTAGTTGAAGACATCCCTGCCCATGGCAGGGAGGTTGGACTAGATGACCTTTAAAGGTCCCTTCCAACCCAAACTATTCTATGATTCTATATCAAACTAATTTTATAGAATTCTTCTCTATCCTCATCCATTGCTTAGTTCCTGACAGAAAGACAGTGTCTTAAAAATTTCATATATATAATACATTCACAAAATTAAACTTTGTCATACAAGCCTGTTGTCATTTATATCTTCTGCTGTTCTTAAGACTTCTTTTTGGCAAAGGTTGCCTCTGGAATATTTTGGTAACAATTCACACAGCTTGTTCAGTACAGATAATCTGTACTGCTGAGGAGAACCACAATAAAGAACAACTAAATTTAAGATGACGAATTTTCTCACAGTTAATTTGAAGGCAAGGAAAAATGCAGTAGTAGTTCATATTGAACACATGTAACAAAACTGCTGGAGTTCCTTGGCAAGCAGGCTCAGACTTTTTGGAGAACAATAAATACCTACAGCGATCTATAGAGATTTGCCTATAACACAAAGAGGGAGCTGATACTCATTGGCAGGTTGGTTTGCCCATTATGCGGGTTCTGTCTGTGTGTCTTTTTGTGATTAAGCGTTTGAATTCCTCTGTTTAGATTGCCGATGGTGTTATATTCACTTTATTTCTTCGTCTCAACCTATACTGGCAAACTAGCAGCCATCAGGTGAGCCTGCTGAGCAGATCCTCTGTCCGGCTTCCAATATGACTTTGAAGGTTTCTTGGAGCACCTACATTTGCTCATTCAAGAAGTGACTAACTTTGAGCCACTGCTGCTGGGGAGACTTTTTCAGAACAGTATCTCTTAATGGCAGTTAAGTTGCTTTCACAGCACATTTCAGGCATCAGTATGTAGAATATACCAAAGTCCAAACCTCCCTGGTTTCTGTGCTGTGAGGACCAAAGGCCATGACTAGGTCCAGACTTGGAGATCCGCAGGGAACTATAAACAAGAATACCTGCATCACAATTAAGCTCAAACCAAGACATGAACCCACCTGCAGTATGAATGGTTGGAGTACTTTGTGCCTGGCCTATGTGGCACACATTTTTGTAGCTCCTGACCTCCCCAGTATGAAAGAGCCCCAAGGCTGCCTGCTGCAAAGTTAATGGGATTTGTAGACAATGTAAACCTAGGCTGCTTAGGCAACATCTATAGCTGTTCTCCAAGAACAGCAGCATGCCCTTAAACAGCTGAGTCAAGGAGACTGTGACCTGAGCCTTTTTCCTGACCTGGCACTCTACCATCAGCATAGATATAGCCTTTCCTGTAAGGTGAACTATTTCAGAGTTTTGGAGAAAGAAAAAAATGTGCTTTCAGCAAAAAATATAATACATTAACTTGGAATAACTGCTTTCTACACAGATGCTCCATTGCCTCCTGTGTTCCAGATGAAACAGTTCATCTTAATGTGCTGGTAAAAAATCCTCTGCCCTGAAGTAGCAGTAGATCATTTCATTATAGATTAACCTCATCTCTGATATCTACTTTGTAACATATGATGTAACAGTGCTTACATTAGGGGTATGAACTTCACTGAACACATGGAGGGATTCCCTTCAAAGAGAACTTACTTAACTTCCTCTGGACTGAGTTCTCATCATCAGTGCAATGGAAACTCAACATACAAGAGGAAAAAAAAGGGAATTGTGTTGCAAACTTTTCTTTTTTCTGGTTGAGGTTCATTTCTGTAATCAAGTGTACCCTACTCAGAGCCAGCGTCTATCGTAAAGACTTCCTCCTGTTTTATCGCAGAAAAGACCTAATTATTCAGAGCCAATAAGAATGATAAAGGTACCATGGCACTCTGGTACCTCCCAGTAAAGCCTAACTTTATTTTTCCTTTGGTTATAGAAGACTTTTGTTTATATAAATGCATCTGTCCTCTCACAGCCTTCCCTTTCAATTTTCACCTTTAAGCTACTGTCTAAGGCTTCAGATTACTGCAGATGTCAAGAAAGGTCTTTAAAAAGGAGTGAGAATATGGCACCACAATCACAAAGAGAGGAGAATTCATTTACAACCTACAGCTATACAGACGTTCTTTAAAAGAATTTCCTCAAGAGGTTAATGTTCACATCCTGTGGACAGGCTATCTAATGATAAAGGACAAGAGTTTAAATAACACATTTTTTTCTCTTAGGCACGAAGAGAAAACTAAATAACTTACAAGACTAAATATGCTTCAAAGGGATTAAAACCAGACACAAAACTGTAAAACACTGCAGAATAAACAAGAGAGTGTTTTATTATCTTTTTCTTCCATCTGACTACAGTGGATGAGTAAATCTAAGGTAACTCCATTTGATTTAACTGTCTGTGGAGAATAGTATGAAACTAAAGCAAGCCATAAAAAAGTAAGCAAAGATTCTAAGTTTTTCTAGTTATTCTGACACATACCCAGATGCCCCACATTTCATTAGTGCATGAATAGGATACTGGTGGATATGCTGCAACTAAGACCTTTCTTTTCTATTTAATACTCTTACCTCAAAGAATCAGAATAAACTGTTTTCCATTAATGGGCCCATATAGATTGTGATTTCATAGAAATTCCTTATGGTTGTTTATGAGAACACAACTATTGATGGGACTGCAAAGCGAGGTTCAGAATTAGTTTGTATGTACTAATTCCAAATAATACGCTTAATTTTTATTATGTCCCTGGAGTTCACTCTACCTTTGGTTCCTCATTTAACATAATATCACTGAACTGTAATACCGCTTCACATATGAGAGCTTCAGCAATTTAACTGTTTTTAGTGGTCTTAAAGTGATCGTACCTGTGATGTAGAACTAGAAAAAGCCTTTTGATGCTTAATACCTATAAACCTGTCATTGTAGATCACAGAAAATCTATTACACCAGTGAACACTTTCTGCTTCAAAAGGAGATGAGCAGGCAAAACTTTTATGGCAATTTGAGAGGCATTTAATGGTGTGAATCACTATTCAGAAGTTTTTTATACATGTATTAAGCCCAATATAATACTTGAGCTTAAGAAGGTGACAAGCATTAGCTAATAATTCTGTCACTTCATAGGTTGCACCAAGTGTTAATGAAAATAACATTGGAGGTCTTAGCAGAAAACAAAACAAAATATACGACAGCTACCGCATGCTGTCATTTGAAAACATCACATTTAAGTGATGTATTAGTTAAAACATTACAGTGCATGGAAGAAAAAGAAAAAAAAAAAAAAAAACAAAGAAAAAAACAAGGAAAGAAAAATCTGGATGTGAACCTTATTTATTATTTGTTCATGGCAGTAAACCTTCCATCAATCAATATACCTCATACTTCCTCAAAACAACCTCCGCTGAAGTATTGCCCACTACTTACAGAATTTGTTAATTCAGTCAACACCTGTCCCATTAATAGGAAAGAGTTTTTCATCTAGAGCCTTTGATATACTTTATAAAGTTGCTAACAGATTTAATAAAGATGTACCTAATCAAGTAGGGCTCCACCTCTTCACAGCTATAAAGGTTTTCACAATACCTTTTTTTTGGTGTTTTTGAGTTAAAGCATCAAAAAGGCACAGAACTATCATGTGACAAATGAGATTGAAAAGTCTTCTTCCATATCCATAGCAAGTTTTAATAGAATTATAGATGTAAACTGCAGAACTTAGTAACTAAAAGCACGCTTGTCAGTTTATTTCTACTCACTGCCTCCAAAATTCACACTAAAATTCACCTTTAAAAGGTGATAGTTCCCCGCATACAGTTTTTAAATGTGTAGATAGCATGAAACCAATAATTCTTTGTTAACTTAACAGATGAGAGTATCAGATATCTATTCATAGTTCTGTAAGAGCTGCTGCTTGTCCTATAGTTGCCATGGTTCTTCAAGGCACTGCAGTTGGTGGAAGTTCCACTTTTGGCTCTTACACTTGTTGGGAACGTGGTGAAATATTCTTTAAAATGGGAGTGTCCAGTGGGGCCTTGAGGTGACCTCTGTCTCCTTATATTTTCTCATGAGAAGATACAACAGAAAAAAGAACTTAGAAACCTCTCCGCACAGTTGTGATTTAGTCATCAGCTGACGTGAGTAGGGCATGCTTGGGATCCATTCTAACTATAACATCTTAAGAGAAATTGCAATCATAACTGAGCTACCTGTTTTCACCGAGTACATGTTGGCCTAGTTTTCACTCTACTTGACTAGTCATACCCCTCCCACACTGTGCAATTAAGCGTGTGTTTTATGACAATCAAGAGTGAGACAACTTCACATTTCTCAAGCTACTCAACTGCTCATCCAACTAAATTCAATGTGTGGTGCTTGAGATGGTTCATCAATGGATTCCTAACACTGATTTCAGAACTATGACAGCTGCAATGTGCAGAAGTTGTTGCTTGCACCTAGTGCAGTGGACCTCCGTGGTTACCAAGAGAGTTATGCTAGCGGTATAAATGTCAGAAGAGCAGTGGTCAGTATGGGCTAATTGCTCAGGTTCCTTGGCAGGTTTCACAGTGATGAACTCTGTGCTGGTAAAGCTACTCTGATATCTGCACTACAGCAAGTTATTTTAAAGCTTGGTCCTCTGTACCAACATAAGCTGTAGTCACATCTTTGACTTCCCTACAAAAAAATTCTGTTGACAGAGATTTCACAAGCTCTGAGAGCTTTTTCACAAGAGACAGAAAATGTATTAGGGATGGGATTCAGTTCAAGATGTAAATGCCTAAATGAAAGTGTTTTGATAAATATATAAAGACATACTAAATCCCCACTATAATCAGTGGAGCTTTGTAGTGCAGACACTTAGCTGCCTGAACACAGATATTTGGTACCATTTTAGATTCCATAGGATACCCTGCTTGGTGAGGATACTTGAATCGTTATCTTCTAGCCCTTCAGTATCCATAGGATAACCTAGGGCTTCTAGTATGCACAGGATAATCTAGTGTTTCACTTGACATCTCTTTAGTCAACTGAATTGAACTCTTGGTCTGAATAGCTCTCTAAGATTCACTGACAGTACTAACCACATCTCAGTCACCTGACGCAGTTAGCAACACCTACATTTATTTTTCAAAATTGAACCGAATCTCAGTCTATGAATCTCAGTCTATGAGTTCTATCCTTTTATTCCTAGACATCCTAAGCAAAATGGCAGAGTCCACTTAGTTTAGACCTTAAATATAATTACATACAAACCTGAAAATCCTTTAGACAGAAACCTGTTTTCTATTTGGAATGTCTCTTAATTAAATGTTGACAGCACAAAATGTGATCTTTGATGATATACATAAAGCTATCCCATAAACGGATTCTTTAGAATAGAGGAATGAAAACCACAAGCATCTCAGTGGAGAGAGATCTATGAAAATTGCATTCAAGAGCTGTCACCCCTCCTAGCTATTCTCTGACTAAATCAGAATTAAAATATCTTTTCACACTGAAATGGAAAACAGACTAAATCTCAATATAGGAGCTCTACAATTCTCGTGCAAATGGATTAGCTCTGCACAATGCATGATGATGACTGTAGCAGCAAGTTCATGCTCATTCTGAAGAATGTCACTGATGCTTTGCAGCTACACAGAACACTGAATCATCGTCTCTGCTTATGACTTGTCAGCTAAAATTGTAAATCTTGCAGGAGTCTTGTAAGAACACTCAGGTCTGGGTAACAGAAAATAAAGAGAAGATATTTAATTTCTGGGACATTCAAATTCAGCCTGACATTCATAGTAGCTAAGTTTCCAAAGTTTCCATTTCTGACCCCCATTTCTGAACCCTTCTAATCAGAAAGGTTCTTGAGATACAGACATGATTCAGCCAAGCTGAATTTTATTTTGAAGTCTTTGTTTAGTTTCTGTACTTAGCTCATCTCAGAGATGATGTAACATTAAAATTCAGCATTTGTAATAATTGACATCTAAGGCTATCGATGTTCCCCCCTCAGTGTTTGTCAGTGACGGCATTCACTTCCAGGTCCATCATATTTCCATACAGTTTAACCCAGAATGAGTTCAGAATTTTCCATTTACATCAAAGAACCTTAGCAGTGTCCTAAGATGTCACAGTGTCAGTATCTGGTCTTACTAGATCTCTGATAGCATTCAATGATAAATCTATCCAATCCATCTACTTGAGTTTTTAGGCTACCATAGTAGTTAAGTATTACATGACTACCACTTGCATAAAAATATAGAACTAAATAGAACTTATACAGAACTAAAAAACTAAGCTCTGTTAAGTTTAAAAGAAACTCTTGCCTTTTCAGATAAAAGAATACGGAGCTTTGTGAACCTAACTGAACTACTCACAATTAGACAGGAATGGTGTACAAAACTAACATTCAGCCAACTGTCCCAATTTCTGCCTGGATCATGTGGAACAGCAGAAACTCACAGAATTTTCTCCTTCTTTCATTTGATAGCACAAACTTGTTCTGTCTTGGTGAACAACTGTCAGCCTCAGTAATTATGTGATCAATACACTGGGGTAAATAAATGTAATTTCACGGAAGACTGTGTGTAAAACAACATCAGAGAGATGAAACTACAACCCAAGCTGAAGGTAGGCACAGCAGAAAAATTAATCTCCTAAAGCTGACAATAGCTGAGGAATTCTGCATTTTGTTCTCAACATTATGTAAGCTCAAACAGGACTCCCTTAGAGAGACAGAGACACCACTATTTGTCCATCTGTAAAAAGGGATACTCAAAGAATGCATGGCAGGAAAAAAAATAACTGACAATTACAAGGCAGTCCACATCCTATAGGCTTGCGCTGTCCCTCTTGCTTTTGCCATTGTTGTTTCCTGGACCCTTTTTTTCTGTTTTAGGAGGCAAATCTTCCTTCACTACGTTGACTGAGCTTGTGGAAAGCATGCAGGGACAAGGCCTCTGAGATAATTAATTAATATTAGTGTTATAGAATATATTGCTTCAGGAGGTGCACTGGAAGGTTGATTGAAATAGGGTGTAACAGCAAGCACTTAGAACTGCATCAGGATACAGTGTTAAAACAACAATAAAGCACTGCTGCCAGTGCAAAGTAGTCTACACACCTCTCATGTGCCATGAGGAACACATAGGTGTAGAGGTCATAGTTGTAAAGTGTCTAATATTTCCCTGTCCAAGCCTGCTGGGGATAAAATGAAATCTAAATTCTCTTCCATTGCTTAAACCATGATTTGTTTCAATAATCATATTTGTCAGTAAATTGAAATGCTTAGAAGCAACATAGGTTGAGTTGTTTGTAATTGCAATAGCAGCAGCTTTCCTTTATCCATTACAGTTTGCATGTTGAATGCCAGTCTTTTGATAGTCACTCATCTACGTGTATCAGAACAACTAGAAAAATGAGACATAATTTGCAGTTGAGCGAAGGAATAAAATATCAGCTGAGTTATCTCCCACAATGTTAATGCCCCGAAAAGAGAATATATTGCAAAAGGATCCTCTCATGTACACCAACTTGATTTTTATTAGACAAAGATGATTTTCCTGTGGAAGATAAATAATGCCTTAAACATGGTCATTATCATCACCACGGATTGTGAGGAAAAGGGTAGTTTCTGGAATGAAGGAAGAGCAGGAAATCCAATTCCACCATTGATATGAACATAATTTTTTGTTGAACTCAAACGATTTCTGTGCAGAATGATGCCCACACCCACAAGGGGGGGGGGGGGGGGGGGGAGGAATCCACATTATTTTAGTGTGATGGTCCAGCTGAGTAGTACCTTTTTCTTGATAACAGCATGCTTTAAAGCCGTAATGACAACTGTCAGGTTATCGTCATGACCAGGATACAGAGTGAGGAACCAACAAATCCATACCCGTCCTTCTTGGAATTCTCACTTTCCTTTTCCTAATTTTGCTCATCTCTTGTATGCTCTGACACATTTACTACCAGCTCTATGGGGAAAGGGACCATGTTTCCACGTGTCTGTAAAATGCCAAACTCACTTAAGAAACTGCACAGATAACAGAAAAAAGAAAAAAAAAAGTCATTGTGACATTTCAGTTAATTGAGTTGTATCTGCGAAGCTTCACACTTTAGACAGCTGCAGCTGGAACCTAAAGCAAGCAGCAGAACAGCGGGTAGCTCTCTCCACTTTCCTGCCCTCCACCAGCCTTACATTTTTATAGACAGTGCTAAAAAAGCCAAAATATATGAGAAAGGGATTTGGAAAAAGGAGAAAATGTGCCCTCTCCTACAGCGTATCCTGTTTCAAAGTTGTTTTTTTTTTTTTTTTTTAAAAAAAGAACACAACCAAGCAAACAAAAACCCAAACACCTAAACAACAACAGAAAAGTTTCTGCAGAGATCAGGGTTATAATTTATCTTTTATTAATCACTTCATTATGATATCTCTACTTCTTGTCTAACTCTTTTCTCTTAGTAATTTTTATCTTCTACCTAAACATTCACCATCTCTACCTATATAAATGCATTCCCTMAGCTACATGCTGGAATTCTTGCATCCCCATCTTTCCGTGGTTTACAGAAACTTGTAAATCACAGCTCTGTTCAGTCTAGCCCCACTCCCTATGCAACTGTGTCACGATCACAACATACTGTAAAAATCCCAAAGACCAGCCTGGGAATCCACAGCAACTCTTTTATCCAGCCCCTGGACTTCTCACCATTTCTCTGGTGAGATCCTCTCCAAGTTCAGGGCCTTACAGGTGATCTGCAAGTCATGCAAAATGACTCTGTTTCTTCCAAGTTTGAATTTGCAAAATTTTCCCACAGAAACTTGTATTCTTATTTCCCTACTAAATGTTTTTGCTTTTACCTAAACCCCACTGATTCAGGAATTTTTTGTATGACTGTAGCTGCACATTGCGGTTACAGGAGATAATGAGGCAAAAGACATTCCAGACACCCATGAATCCCATGATTGCACCCTTGAGTGAAGAAATGATGGCAGCAATCACATGAGAGGCACTACATTTTACGTCTTAAATTCAGTGAACCCTGAGGAGGAGTTAAACATAGTTTCAGCCTACATTCTTGATCTAACTTTCAACTAAAATAACTCTGAAAACAGTAGTGTGTCATTCAGAGGGAATGCTGTATGGTTATAGAAGTCCCCTGTTGTGAATGAGTGGTTTAGAGGCCGCCCAAAGAATCACCATCAAAGGTATTAGCAGAAAGTGATTTTAGTAGAGATTTATAAAGGTGCAACTTAACAGAGTCCGATGGCAAGGTTCATTCTATTCACAACAAGCGGCCTACGAGAGTGGGGAAAATGCACCACCACATCCCCGTGATCACTGTAACATCAAAAAAGGTTTGTATCCCCAAAAACATACCTTTTACACACGCACAAGGAGTTAGGCGTGCCTGTATCTTGAAAGGCTCAGGCCATTCATGACAATCACTATGAAGTCAACTGATGTCCACCTCAGCATTCCGCGTTTTACATCTTCTTCATGGCACAGGGTCAGATCACTTGTTTCCCCTGCTTTTGTAATGTGACAAAGACTGACTACTGGGAGAATCTATTCTGCCTGACCGATAACCAATCATTGTAACCCACTAATGGTTTAAAGAAAGCACAGGAAAAAAACCAAACAAACAAACATCAGAGAAATCAGACTAGGAATTATGTAAGGATATGAAAACTCTGCAATAAAGACACCATTTCCTTTTTAACTGTGGTCAGAAAACTTAACAAATCACCGTGGCTATATATTACATGCTTTTGTCAAGGCAAATACACAGATCGTTTTTAAGAGTTCTTGGGAAAAGTTTTAGTTTTTTTTTTTTTCTTAGAGTCTATAGTTTTAAAAGGAAGATCTTATGGGAAACAATTCTCTCTGGGTAAGATAAGACATAGCCAAGTGCATCTTACAACCTAAAATTATTTAAGGGCACTGACGTTACTGAAATCTATCTATATTTAAAAAGGTTGGGTTTATGTGAATAAAGAAATAAGGTCAAATGCTTTGTAATGTAAAATGAGCTTTTTACAGCTAACTTAATCTGGAGATGAAGTAAGTATCAGCAAAGTAACTAAAATCTTTGCATAATGGTTCAAAATTAATATAATAATCAGATTATAAACAGAACTGATGTAATTAATTGTAATAAATGGACATAAATAAAAAGAGTGAAGAATGGAGGGTAAGCATTGTTTAGGATGAAGGAAAACAGGTCATAAAAATGCAACACAATATTGTAAAGATATTATACCATTTCAGACTATAGGCAAAACATGGCTATTCTGAAATCAATCTTTCTCACACTAACAGAGTGACCTTTCTCACACTAACCAACCTGCAGAGGACATGGAGGTAAATGCACTTGTAAAATTACATGTAAAGAAAGTGTACACTTTAATATATTTTTAGGTATCTAACCTAAAAGCTTAACAATTTAATATAATTTAGCTATAAACCTAAGCTATTATAGCTAGACTAGTATAAAATAATCCTTCTGGTATAAGACTAGTATAAAATAATCCTTCTGGTATAAGAAACATATCATGAATGCAAAACATACAAGTACATGCTATACATACAGGTAGCTGAAACAATATACATGTTAAATTTCACTAGTCTGAAAATACATACATTTATTAATTCTACACTCATTTGTAAGCAAAGTGTCTTTGAAGCAGTGCCATATTTTCTAATTCTGTCCATGCTAATTCTTTATACAGACTGTATTACATGATCCACCACATCAGATCACAGGGTTTATCCAGAGCTGACACACGCACATACGTGCATCTAGTATAACAAGCAGCTGATTTACCTAAAAAGTCAGAATTTTGGAATATGTTGTATTGGTTGTTTTGACTAAAAAGGCATGATTTCTAATTTTGGTATTACAAAACATATTGGATACATAATAAAAGCTTTCTTTACAGCAATGCAGCTCTGAATGATCTGGGATTAACATGCAGAATACACACTGTTCACAAAGAAAAGCTGTCTGGGAGTTTCACGATGTAAACCACCCTAGTACACATTGCCTTTCCTGGAGCCTGACAATCTTCTAATGCTTTTATAACAGACCAGGAATAATTTAATTCAGAATGAATTTCATTAACTGTAAAGGTTTATTAAATGCTCTGAATAGTTACTACTATGTCATCTGGAAAATAAAAGCACATATATCAATTTCAGCCATATTTCCAAAGAAAAAGAATTATTTTTTTAAGATAAGGTATTATGTGCAGCATTATCAGCTTGGGAATGTGAGTGTTGCTCAAGATACATAGAAAACTTCGCTCCTCCTCCTCTTCATGCTTTTTACTTTGTCTCAAACTTGTCTCAAATATACTTATTATAAAATATTTACATGAAATCTCCTTACAGATGTTTAAAAGGTGACAAAGCATTATCATGGCCTTGCCTTGACCAGGAGTACGATGCAAACAGAGGCCAAGTTTTGGCACCCTGTTCAAAAGGACACTAGGAAAAGGACCTGAGTACCATGAGCCTCGGTGTGTGCCATGGATTGACAACTGACAGGAAAACAGTACCTGAAACTGCTGGAAGATGCATCATGACAGCATCACACAGTGATCTGATTGGCAGCCTGTGCTGAAATCTGGCTATGAACACCCCCCACACTGGCCACCCCAGTGATTACAGAGATAAGTTATAATAAATGATAGGGATGGGGAGGAAACATTTTTATGTGGATGCAGAGGACCTGAGGTGCAACAGTTTTGTGTTTGTGCTGAGCTGCTGGCCAGATCCCAACATCAACACTGGTCAGAGTTGCCTTCTCCTGAGCTCAATGGTGCCTGCTCATCACAGCAGCAGGGATGGGTCTCAGTTAACGGTGTATGTATGTGTGTGCACAACATATCCCTTCTTTGGTCTCCTTACTAAATTGAATGTATCAGTGGCACAGTGTGTGGTGTTCCTTTCTCCTCTCCTGTGACAAAGGGGTTCCATGTTTTCTATCTGGTAATTTTTTTTTTTTTTCAAAGGTGGGAGAAAATACCTATTTATATATGAATATAAATATATAAGTTGATTTACTCCAGCCCTCTTGTGCTTTATCACAACTAAGTTACCACAGAGCAAGAACCATTAAGAATATAATGTTCTGAGGACTTCTGGACATCCTGCAAGTTGGAGATAGAAAAATGTCTCTGTTCTCAGCCTGGAGAAAAGGCTCCAGGGAGACCTTATTGTGGCCTTTCAGTACTTAAAAGGGGGCTTATAAGAAAGATAGGGACAAACTTTTTAATAGGGCCTGTAACAACAGGACAAGGGGGAATGGTTTTAAACTAAAAGAGGGTAGATTCAGACTAGATATAAGGAAGAAATTTTTTACAATGAGGATGGTGAAACACTGGCACAGGTTGCCCAGAGAGGTCGTAGATGCCCCATCCCTGGAAACGTTCAAGGTCAGGTTGGATGGGGCTCTGAGCAACCTATCTAGTTGAAGATGTCCCTGCCCATGGCAGGGGGGTTGGACTAGATGATCTTTAAAGGTCCCTTCCAACCCCGACTATTCTACGATTCTATGACTCTATTCTGTTCTGAACCCAGCACTGTAACTTCAATAATGGAACAGGGTATGCGCCACAGCCACCTGTACAAGAAATACTGACTTCCTATATATTCCCTTTGTAATTGTACTTACAAGAAGAGTCATAGACTGATCAACTGCAGTGAAAAAAATCAAAAAGGATTTTTACAGATAGTGCTTTCCTTCCAAGCCACTTTCCTTTGATATAGAGATATGCAATAATAAGTTCTTGTATTGTATGTTTCTACTACTGGATCTCAAAGCTCTTCACTGGCAAGATCTAATATATTAATCACCCATTGTAGAGATGGGGAAATGGAGAGATGCTGAAATGACTTTTATGAAGTCAGCACATCAGAAGCAGGGACTGAAAACAGAAACAAGATGGAAACAATTGATGCTTTAACTGAAAAATGATTGATATGGTCTTTTCTGAGAACCTTGGTAGGGCACCTGAATTACAGCCTTGTACATTTTAGGATTTCACTTGACAGTCCTCAGATATCATCATTTGTATGTGGATCCATTCATCTACTTCTCTTTTCCCTAAGAAACATGACACATCTAAGAGTGAATTCAATCATGCCCCTACCCCAGCCACCAATACAACCCTTGAGACTCAAACCAGAATTTTTTCAAATGAAGCAAATAAAAAAAACTGAGTGCACTGTCAGACAACATGAATTTATACTTATTACCTGTGCAATACTTGTGGAATAGACTGTATTTTCTAGTTTTACTTTTTTTTTTTTTTAAAATAGATCTTTATGGAAACCTAATTTCTCTGTGGGTTGTTAAAATCTCTAGGAAAAAAGTTATCAATTGTTGAAATATGTAATTCTTTTTTTATTAAAAAAACCAAGCAAAAAAACAAAACCCAAACTTTTTTCCTTTGTAGTTTTTAAAAAGGTTGTACATTAAAAAAAAAAAAAAAAGGCACAATTGTCATTTTCCCAATTTAAATATTGAATATGCATGAAAAATCAGTAACGTAGAAATATATGTGTTAGTAGGAAGTTTTTTTGGCCAAAATTAATTAAATGAGTGCAAAAATGAAAAATATGCAGCTAATTCATAAATAGTACTTAAAAACAAGCCTAGCAGTAAAGTAATGCACATTAATCAGGAGTTAGTGAAAAGAACTAAGAACAGAGTGGAACTGTACTAGGTCTTATTAATGAATCTGTTGATTACAGTTCAGGGATCATGAGAAATCTTCCGAATTAGTAATGATTTACAACCTGTGCCCATACGAAACAACTAGAAAACAGAATTGACCAACATACGAACTTTATTGTATCTGTCTTTTTAATTTGTTCTCCATATAGACTGCAGCTGAAGAGAGAATGAAAGTTATAGTACTGAACTATAAAGTAACCAAGAAATAATTAACTGTTCCTAAGGTAGGTCTGATGCGTTACTGATATCACAAAATTAAAAATAAAGAAAATGTGCTCACAGGAGGGATTTTTCCCTGGCAAATACAATGTGTAGGCTACACTCTTGAGGGGTAAAGGTAGATTTGTAAATCCTTGAAGGAAAAAAGTTGGTTAATAGTATTAAATCATGTAACACAGCAACAAAGAAGCTTTCTATAACTTTGGAGCAAATATTGGTATGTAAAATGAAAGAGGGTTGGAGAGAATGGAAGCAGCTAAAACAACAAACACTTTCCTCAAAATATGTGTAATATTTCCTCAAAAAGTGTCAGTCAAATATCTGACACATTAACTTTTTCAATTACTTTAATTTTCAGCTGCTCGGACCCTGTAGTTGCAGTGGACTTTGTAGCTGTATTTGCATTCTCCAGCTCTTGGCATATCATTTCCAGTGAGCAAAAGACAGGAAGATCCTGTGGGTGTCCAATAATAACTGCCTCATAAACAACTATTTTGCAATTGAGATGCTATTATTATAAGGAAACATTGCTATGCATTTCATATTCTCCTTATTAGATATTTTCCCATGCCTTTTAATAATATGTACTTTGGATTGTAAATGTCATGAAAATCCTAGGCATTTATAGCCTCAAGAGGGGAAAAAAAAAAAAAAGAGAGAACATAGATGAAACTTCTAAATATCAAATGCCTTAAGTGCCAGCTTCCCGCCTTTTTCTTGAAGGCTAAAAGGAGAGAAATGTTAGCATGGGCTAACACCCATATATAGCTTTGCTGCCTTTAGGGACGGTTAAAGGTAAGCACAAGAAATGAAGCTTTAAAATACGTTGCCAGGAGTCTACAGGCACCCTATCGTATCAGAAATTTGTCAGCTGTCATGAAATTTATCAGCTGGCTACTGTAACATCTTTAGACCCGCCACAAAGTATGCCATTAGTACCTATTGCTAACATTAGTCTTATGGATCCTGGTGTTTCATGGAAAAAAAGATTTATAGTAACTGTTCACATGTATGAAAACACGCTCAGAATTATTAATTGGTCCTGACACAAGCAGTATTTTTGCTGTATACAACTGAGCAAAAAGCCTTACTCAGTGCAAAGCTTTCATCAAATTATCTACCAGTGAAAGCTGACAAGCTGATTGAAAGTGTCGGAGGAAGGGGGAGGTGATATATAACAGCACAATTTTCATTGCACAAAGCAATATTTTTAGCCCTTACAATTTGTACTGAAACTCATTATTCTTCTCCATTATGGGCAAAGGGGAAACTCTGTAAGTGCCCAAGTCTGTGACTTCTCTAATTTTAAATCTAGATCAAATGACTGCTTTCTGCAGAGAGATGACTAAATGATATACAGCCACTCACCAGGCATTTGTCTCTTGTTCACATTCAGGGAAAGCTATCAAGAACTAAACTCTGTGCAGCCATTACAGTGGTGGGAATATTAAAGCTGGTACTGTGCTACATTAGACGCAGCGTAATGAAGGACGTTGCATTGCAGTCGGTCTAGAATTGATGTCACAGGACAGATGCCTGTATCGCAAACAAGAGAGCCACAGCACTGTAATTTGGTACCTGCTCTATGTTGAACACTTCTTGACACAACATAATCACTTGCCATCTATGTGGCCTCCTCGTGAGGATCCAAACAGAGTGCTGATTTTTTATCACAGCAGGAATTTATTGAACTGCCTGGACACACCTGTGTACAAAATGATCTAACCATACTCATTATATGCACACAAATGAGAAAATTATACTAACAGCTGATGGGAACATGTAAAACCATTTGAGAAAACTGCTACATGTAAGATTTTTAATTTTTTTTTTAAAAAGTTAACTTAAAGTAGCCAAGTGGTAAATTCAATCTGGTAAAATCAAATCATTCACTTACCTTGTTTTTGTTAGTTTTGGGTTTGTTTTATTGTTATTATTATTATCATTATTATTATGAACTGTTTTACATCTATGTGTTAGAAAAAAAATCAGATCAAGAAATTTCAGCCAGGTCTTTTCTTGACCTGATAGTTCCCATTGTACCAGACAATGAAGCACATACATGAATTCTCTATTTAACAAGAAATGTCTAGTTAAAACAGATGCCTTCAATTTAAAATAAATAAATAAAAAATAATGAATTCTAAATATTATTTCAAAGTAATTTTAATTAATTTCTTCTTTATTTCAAAGAGTCAGTTATTTGCAGTATTTGCATTAAACCCTCATTATAGTAAGACTGTACTGAGACAAAGAAAGTAGCAGTTTTGACTTTGCAACATTTTTCAGGGGATAATCCACTAAAGCCACGTGGCCACAGAGGATAAAGAAGTATCTTACCCAAGGTCACACAGGAACCAAGTCCCGAATCTGACTTTCGGTTTAGTGAACTATTTGCTAGACTGTGCATGAAAAAATTCCCAGGCCTCACTAAGAAGCAGGAAACATTAGAGGTCACAGCATACGGTGACAAAGGTCTTCACTCTTGCATGCCTCTGTGTGTTCCTTTAGCAGTATGTGCATTTTGCATCAAGTTCCTAACTTCCAATGCAAAGTGAACCAAGATATGTTTGTTACTCATCTGCAGAAACAAAAATGGTTTTGTGTGAATTATACCAAGGGAAAAATCAAACTTGCTACTTTCTCTCCCCTAGTACTTCTATATTTTAGGATTGAGGCAATTCAGAAAAACAAAACAAAAAACCCCACCTTTTGTCCTGAAAAACATCTACAGATGAAGATTAGCAGCACACACAAAACATGTTCAGTAATTATTAAAAGGAAAATAAACCTACAAACTTCTAAGTCACACTAGAAGTAAACTACAGCAAATTCCTTAGAAACCAATACATTTCCATTAGAAACAAGAAATTGTTTTAGCGGGGAACAAAAACACCTGTCTTTTTTCTCCAGGGTAAGAGACCATTAAGATTCAAAATTGTCATTGAAAACTTGCACTTGGGACTCTTCCACTTTGTAAGTATGAATGTAAACCCATGTGTTTTCCACTGGATGATCAGAGAGTCTAGATAGCAGCTTTATAGGCCCTCATCTTGACATCTGTCAAATGCTAACAGCATTATTTGATCATTTCATAGGAAGACTGGGACTCAAACTTTTGTCTACTGGCTCTATACATAAATAGACCATTTAGATATTAAAAAAAACCCAACAAACCCAAAACACTGAATAACAGGGGAACAATGAAGGATGTGTAACCTTCTCTCACCTCAGAAAGGTAGAACTGAAGGTCCCTGCGTAGGTAGTCAGTGGTCACCTAGGGACCTCAGTCCACATGACTGGGGCCAGCAACTCCATCTCAGGAATGACAATACTAAATTTATAGTCTTGCAAGCCAGGTAATCACCATGCTTTACTTCTACCCAAAAATACCTCTGAATCATGAAATGGAAATTTGGTTTAGGTTACTGTGCAGCTCCAGCAAGCAGAAACCCAAACTTCCCCTTTGGCTTTCTCTTCCTTTTCTCAGTCCATTGGCAACATTAAACTCAAAAGAGCTCTGCAATACCTGCCACCTCAGCAGCCAGTCCAGGCCCTTAGAGCAACTCTGGCCTCAGTCATTGAGGAGAGTGGCTGGAGTAACGGTATGTTGGTTGCATCTATCCCAGTTCTGTGCTCATCCCCAAAACATGCTCAGCTCTGTACACAAAACGTGGAGATGAAATCTTAAAAGCTATTTAGAACTTCATGGAAATTTTATATATATATATACACACACACACAAGTTCTCTAACAGCAGTCTGTGGTCAGCTGAGATGTGTAAGTGGAATTAAGTACTATGGCATTGCATTAAACATTTGGCTGAAAGGTCAGCTTGGCCCATTACAATGGATGGACTTGGATGTAACATGAGAAGAAATGAAGACTCCAGAATAGTAAAGTTCAAGATTTTTCCAAAATCTACAGCACATTATTATTCATGAGATAGCATATCTGCTCAAAGCATTACCATTATGAAGGATGTATCATTTTGTCATGTATTTATAAAATTGCCTCTTGAAAATTCTGAAGCGAGCAAGTATCCTTGTCTTGCTAGGATACCAGTATGAGCAGATAGAGAAGCAATACACCAGGTCCGCTCATATCTACTTCATTTTGTGTTTTTACGTGTTTTTACCTCCAAAAAAAAGAAGCTTTGTAGAGTGTTGAAAAACACTGGCCACATTCAGTTTTGTCTTTCTTATTCTACAGCATACAATATTGTTCTACTCCTGCCTGAAGCCTCACACAAGTTGTACTTGCCATTTCATTAAGGTTGCTATAAAAAACATGAAAAAGGAGACAGGATAGGTATACTCCAAAAACAGATGGCAAAATTGTCTTGTAAATTCTGTGCCCAGTGGTGCATGATTGTTCAGAAGTTCGTAAGAAAATTATTTCCTCGGTGGAAAGAAAGGTCAGGATCTGAAAGTCAACTTGATACCTAATCAAGAAAAAGAACAAAATCACTAGTAATAAAGTTTCTGCAGGTCAAGTGTTTCCTTGGGCTACTTCTATGGAAGCTGACTATTCCCAAAATAGACTTTAAATTACATCTTTACAATTCTATTTTCTTTAGTATGGTAGCATCTGAGGGTGTAATTTGAAGAGAAATCAGTTTGATAAAGGACACTGCAAATAAAACGGAGTTCTGATGACTACATACAAAATAAAATATAACCTAATTCAATTTTAGATTCATGTTGATTATAAAACATCAGAGGAAAATTCAGTAAAAATATGCCAGTGAAGTATGTAGGAGCATATAAACAAGTAAACATAAAAGCAAGTTCAATGACTTTTTTTAATATAGTCATTTCAGGACTGAACTACATTTTGAGGGAAAAGAAGGACTTTTTATTTTCCCTCTGCTGTTTGTCCTTTGCCCTGAGTACTGGTCAAAGATTGCTCAAAGATACTGTTACTCATCAGTGGTGGACTAGACACTAATATTAAAGGACAGATTTCCAAACAAGAGCTGTAATGTACAGGAAGGTATTCACACATGGAATTACAATATGTGATGTTTTTTAACATCAGCATATTTTAATGATAATAGAAGTGTGATGAAAAAAGAAGCCTAGTCTAGAAAAAGAGGACTGAACAATCAAAAGCAGGGAGTTCTGAATGTTATGTTATGATTTCATGTACCTGTAGATGTAGCTGAACATGAAGAAAGAAAGAATTTGTAGAAAACCAAAAAACTAAACCACAGCTAAGTTAGGAGAGAAGAAAGGAGTGAGATGTGTGAAAACTAAAGACTGCTGCCTTAGAACTATAGACAAGATTTCTCCTCATTAATATAAAAAGAAGATGAGACCAGTGACAGGAGAAAAAAAAAAGTAAGAAAATAAGAAAACAAGTAAGAAAAATAATATTATATGTCTGGAACAAGAAGGAAGTTAGTTGAAAAGATTAATAATGCAATGGTAAAGAGTGTCAAAGACAAACTTTCTAGGGCAAGTGGTAATTCAGCAGCATTTGTTCTTTATCTTGAAATTCTCTGGCAGAAACTGCAATGCATTCTTTAAGAAAACTTTCTGCTATATCCAGGTTCATTGAAAAAGCAGTCAGTGTATTGGTTTTGCTATCTCTGTCTCAGCAGCGTTTTCTGTTAAGACGTTCTCAATGAACTCTCAATGAGAATGAAAACTTCAAAAATTGTAAAAGATAAATTAATGTTAACACATGATTTTTTTTTTTTTTCTTCCAATTTTTCCTGTTTACCATGGGTGTTTTTAGGGACTTGCTTGACAGTATTATTCTAAAAATCTTCCCAGTTCCATAAAAAGTCCAAAGACTATTTTAAGTATCATACTAACTTATTACTTTGCTTGTTGAATTAAAGCTACACAATCAAGTGAAATCACTGTTTCTCAGTACAAATTTGTTTATTCTATCCAAGCTAAGAAACTATTTTTTATATATATATCAAATCATTCTAGTACATGGATAAAGTTACTGGGTACGTTCAAACTTCCAGGTTGAACAAAATAACCACAAGATAAACCTTGAGCATAAATATATCTCCCCATAAAATGTGAAATATCAAATAATTATTCCATTTCAGTACATCTTCTTCCAGTAGGGTTTAGAATTTTTTCCTGACCTAATTAAAAATTACTGCATGTACACTTCAGATCTATGTCAATTCATTAATGATCTACTACAAATTAAACAAATACAAGAAAAAAAAAAAAACAACTCCCTAAGATACAGATTCCACTCAACAAAGAACTGAAAAGAGGAAAACATGAGGAATGCAGAACTGAAGACTATTTAGGTATTGCAAGCATTTTCATACTTTTGAGAGCTACCTTGTCATAAATTGTGTAAAGGCAACCTCTGACTAGAAAGATCAGAGGTAAAGGACAATGCCTTTTTAAAAGGCTTTTCAACACATTAGACCATAAGAATGATTCTTCGAAGTAAAAACCTCCTATCTTTCTGAAGTGCCTCAGAGCTCAGACTTGATCCCTCATTACACTGGGGCAAGTTTTCCTCACTGACTCTTTGGGACTTAGAATGACCATTATTAATTCTCAATGAAGACAAACATGAAATAAACCACTCTTGGCAACAAGCTCAGCCTCCATTTTGATGTACATACTACAAATTATAAAATATCTACTACTTGATATGTCCTAAATCCAAAAATATGGGTGATAATAGTGTATAAAAAAAAGGAAACAACTTTTTCCTAAGAATTTTTTTAGATAAAATCAGCCCCATTTACCTTTAAGGAGAAAGGCATTATTGAAATTCTGCCCTGCTATCCTACTGGTATTGCCAGTCAAGCTTGAAACTACCAGTAAGTACCTAAGGACACAGTATCTTCCCCAGCAGCCTGAAGGGAAGGATTCTTCACGCAGACCAGGGGGAGAGCAGGATGTTCTGTCTAACAGCGCTCTATACTTAATAGACTTCCTTGACCTCTCCAAATTAAAGACAGGAAAGACAAAACTATAGCAAGCAAATCAACTGAAAAATAAAAACCAAAAAACACCCTTTAACTTCTTATCAGGTGACTAAGATTTCAGTGAGAGTTGGAGGAGATAATACTTTCAGCAATCTAGTAGAACTTTTAAGAGTACTAAGATCCTGGAGAGGTTTGAATAGCAGCAATGATTTAGTAACAATAGACTGGATTTCAAAAGGAAATATAAATGTACTTAGAGTATAGAAAATTAATTAGCATGCTGTAAAATGGCTGTTTGATAAATTACTAATGATAAAAAACTTCAAAGTTATAATTTTTATAGATCTTCTTGATTTCTCTTATATCAAATGTACATAATTTATGCTCAGATTTCATTGGTAATTATTTGATGTCTTTCTTATGCAGCAATAACATAAAGGATACACAAATCTTGACAGCTCTGGTACTTCTCAACTTTCAACTTCTGAAGAAATTAAAGTTTAGCATTTCATTTTCCACTTTCCCTTACATAAAGTTAAATAGCTTTTACAATATGTACCATAGTGGACATATTTTAAAATAACTGTCTAAAAATCCTTGAAAGAACTAAGGATTTCTGCTCCTATTTGGAAAATGTTCTTTGCTATTACACATAAACATTTTAACAAAAAACACTTAGATGGAGATTCAGAAATTGAGATTACATGGAAACAATCTGCAGACAACATACAACCAATTTTGTCATTGAAGGATGGGTATGCAGTTTGTGGGTGGATGAGCAGGCCACCTGACCTGAGCTCAAGCACAGCATTGGTTGAGTTGTGGGCCGGTCTGGCTTCTGAACTGCCTTAGCCACCTTTGCAGGTTGGTGGTGAGACCTCCCTAACCTCCTCTGGCTAGAACCAGCTACAGCTGGGAACTTGAATCTGTTTAGTCGGAAACCAGATCATGTATCACTGAGTGGCACTTAAAACCCATTAAAGAATTTTAATCTCTAGCATGACTGTAGAAAGGCTAATATATGTAAGACAAAACTGGATCTTTTCAATTAAATTTTTCACTAAAATTTTTATTGTTCAATATTTGACATAACCCCTTTATCCCACTGCTCATAACTCAATGGCAATTGCAACAGTAAGGCCTACAATGAGCACCAAACTTCTCTAACTCGAGAGATAGCAACGATGAAACTCTGGTTTTCATATAGTCCTTTTCAAGTTTTGAGGAAGGCTACAGCCCTTCCTGATGTCAATGAGCTCTTCTGGTTATCTTTGATCACTGGGAGATTGACCACTACAATACAAGCTCTCAAACTAGCAAAACACAGCCTCTGCAGGCATACACCATGATGGTGAAGGGCAATTGCTGTGGAATGCCAAAACCTTACTTCTAAGGATTTCCCCACAGTTAAGTAAACTTGCACGGAAGATGAAGATAACAAGTGAATAAGGATTACTGATAGACACTATTTACAGAGAAAATGGCATAGAAGGTTTAAAAAATGCACCCAGATGAAGTATGAAGGGCTTCCTTGGATGTTTCTATGTGTTTATCTCTAATCAAGCTGAAATTCTCTTAAGATTCAGGTGAGAGAAGGGGTAAGTAAAGGCTTCCAACACACGCAGAGACCTTTCTTCCATCTTGTGCCAGCCCAGTCTTCCAGTGTAATTTATTCTGGTTTATGAAAGCTTTTTTCTTCTGTATTTATGCAGTAACATTACTATGAGTTTCAGCAAGGGATAAGATTATATCTTTTCCTCTCTTTTCCTTTTTGTGAGAGTTTTGATTAGGATTTTGTCTTCACACTTACTTCATACGTCTCATTTCAGCCTGTTTTCTCCTTCTGAAAAAGCACTGTGTTTTTCAATTTTTTCAAAATAAGTTTTCCAATCATCTATGAGAAAGAATTTGTGTGCGTGTATGAATCTCAGAAAGATAACACATGATACCAAAGTTGTTAATATTCAGAAATGCATGCTAGTTTGAAAGACACAACCACCTATTTCTGCGTAAGCTTGGTTTTACATGATCCTGCCAGATTTGGGACACTGCCTTGGTTTCAGTATAACTTATAATGAAACTTCAAATTACTCAAAGCCAAGTTAGACATGTTAGAGCTAGAATACAGAGCTCAAAGTACCATGTCCATAGCTGTAGACTATTAAATCCCTCCAGATTCAGTGCTAGTGACTCAGGCGACAGCATATTAAAGCAAGAGCAAGAGCAAGCGATACAAGCTAATACAATCTCAGTACCATGAAATATCAGACATAAAACTGCTGTAAATTTTGGTGTCACTTTGATGAGGCCAGGAGTTAACTCTTCAGTAAGAGATAGAGAGGCAGTCATTCTGTTTTACAGAGAATTGAGTATTTATCTCATTTGCCAGAACAGTACAGAAGGATCCAAACTGGCACAATTTTCTATTTCATCAGGCTGCAGTGATTTCACTGGAGTTTTTTGGCAGATATATACAGACCTCTGGGAGCTCACACAGTCTTAGTCTAGAGAGGATTTTCTCCAGTCCTGTTTCCAATACAGGTAGCTGCTGATGACTGAAGAGGATTCAGTACCAGTCATTTGTTCTACTCAAGACTTTATGTCTATGGTTAGTTTTTGTTATGCATCAAGATACACATTTCATATAGCCTGACAAGCTTCTCAGGGTTGTACAGAAGTATTCTAAAGAATTTATTTTGTTGCTTAGATTCCCTTTATTAACCTTCTGGATTCTCTCAAAGGACCAGATTCACAAAAGGATGTAATCAACTAACCATTTGACATGGTACTGCTTAACCTTTCTGGTTCCTGGCACAGAACCCCAAGTCTCTTTGCAGGTAAATGCTTTATGAATGCCTGTCGTGGTTTAACCTGGCCGGCAGCCAACCACCACACAGCCGCTCGCTCACTCCCCCCTCCCCTCAGTGGGATGGGGGAGAGAATCGGAAAAAAAGTACAATTCGTGGATTGAGATAAAGACAG
>JAYKAV010000962.1:8861-24103 GCA_035582835.1 Phoebastria nigripes | reverse complement strand
ATTGGAATGTATTGGAAAATGTGAGACCTGGGCATGACGTAGATGGTATAGAATAAGGGGTTGATACAGTCCTGGTTCCGGCTGGGACAGAATTAACCCTGGCCAGGGTTAAACCACGACAGTGAGCCACGGTGAGACGTTCAGGTCTGCTTAAAAATGAAAGCAGAGAGCTGCAGATGGCTACAAACTCACAGATACGCAACACCCTGAGGGAACACTACCCATATCTTCAAGTGTCTACCCAAAAGCTATTCAAACAAACTCACGGACACTTGTACCACCACTGTACAGTCTTCAAATGAAAGTGCTACCAACTTCTGTTAGCAAAATGAGGCTTCTTACAGCAAAACCATCTTCCATACAATGAAATCTCAGCATTAGTGCCATGTGGAAAGAAAAGCCCTATAATTTATGTTATTTCCACAAAAAGGCATATTCCCACAAAAAGGCATGCATAAATGGGAAACTATTGGGGGGAGGAATTAATGAAACTGGAGAAGTGATTAAAAAATGCGGTACAATTCCCCAAGGTCAAGTTCTGTTCAGAGGAAAAAAAAATCACCTGCACAAATATAGTAACAACTGCTGAGCAGCTGTTCTGTAGATAAGGATTCAGGATAGAGAGGATCACAGACTGAGCACAAATTATAAATATCAAGTTGTCACAAACAAGGCAACTTCTGTGCATTGACAGGAGCACAAATTCCCAATGTACTCCGTTTTGATAAAGCCTTTAGTAAAGTCCATTTTTGGGTCAGGCTTGTCAAGAAAGAGAGAAACCACGACAGAACTACAAGACAAGACAGACAGTTAATAAGGTGAGCTATGACGGATGAGTGAGCTAACTCATTGAGGTTGCTTAATCTGAACAGAGTAAAAAGAGAAGATAAGATTGAAATATGACATATTTCTATTAAATATAGAAACAGTTTCTGCAAAGAAAGAGGAAACCTATCCTCCACATCTGTGGTGAGTAGAAAACGTAAAGGACTCAAACGGCAACAAGAAAAATTTACTTAGGCCATTAGAAGAACTTTTCTAAATGTTAAATATAGCACCAGCCTAAGGAAGTCATGTTGTCTCCTATATTAGGAGGTAAAGGACAAAAAAAAAAAAAAAAAAAATCATCTCACAAGAATTGTCCAGCAATAGTGATGACACTTTGATGCAAAGGGTCAAGATGATCTTTTGGAACCTTTCAGGCCTCTTCTCCTATGAAGATATCGAAGTACTGAAAGCTTTGCAGCAAGACCAGAAGGTAAAAAATTAATCTGATCTTTTACAGTACGAGGTCTTGCTGAATTAAATCTTTCCATCCTTGCTAATGTTATACAACCTCTCTGAGGAATATTATTCAGATTTCTACCAAAAAAACTACAAAAACTGCTGAAAGCCCATTAAGACAGCAGAATTCAAGCATTTATAAGTTAGAGACTGCCAGAATAAGGCACTATATTTAGTACTAACAGTTTTCTCTATAGTACTGTGATAAAGTTCCTTCAAGAACAGTGGATCAGCCCTATGTAAATATTCTCAAGACAAATAAAACCTGCTCAGCATCTTCCTCCCAGACTAGCGTCAGTCATGAAGCTATCAGTAGCTTTTGCTTTAGAACTTACTGCTTTTTTTTTCCTCTCTCCCAAGAGAGGTGTTCACTCCCAAGAGTGCTGTTCCCCCACTGCTAAATGCAGACCCCAGAAGAATCCTCCTGATTTGTCTGAGGTATCACGACACAGAATTACTCACTTTATGAAGAGTTATGACAACACTTTAAATAGTTACAATCATGATTAACAGATTTTTGGTCCAGAATATTTGGATTGAGAGCATTAAACTTGTCAGCAGTGGTGATTTTGCTCCTTGTTTTCAAGCACAATGTTGGACAATGCAGTATGATGTAGAAGGCACCCCAAAGCAGGACACTCTCAGGAGACGTATCAGGTATGGCATACCAAATACTTGCTTTCTGAATTAAGTCATAGAGCTGTCCTTAAGGGACAAACAAAAATTAATCAGCCTTCACCAAAAGGACACATAAAAGTTAGCCGATGTCCTAATACTCCAACTCAATCAAACCATCAGCTTTGTATTGCACATTTGCCCATCCAGGGAAAATAAGCACCATATTAGTAAATTCAAGTCATGGCTAACAGAGAAAGAATGAGAGTCATGTTCAAAAACATGTCAGCTGAAGCATTAACCCTGGGACCTTCCAGAACAACTCTTTCACAAGAGTGTTTTATAACCTACAGTCCTCCATAAGCAGAGTAAATAGGTGACTGCACTTCCCTTCAAGCAGAGAGATGTGAGCCTGCTCAAACTCCAATCTCCCCCTTATTAGTAAGGAAAGGTTTACAGAAAGTGCTTGTATGCTTTTCACAAAAGATATAATATACTGGATGAAAAAAAACATGACAGACTACATGATTAGAAGCTTGCCTGGTTCACTTGCTCTCCCATTACATGCCATCTACTAAATGTCATAGTCCCCCTTACGAGCCGTACTTTCTATCCTTAAGCCACTACCATGCATATAGCACTCCCATATAGACTGCCTTGTCTATTAACTGGAAAAAATAAGATACATAAGAAGAAGCAATGTTAATGAAGCAACTGATGAATTGTTGTTGATGAAGCAAGGACAGGGTAGTTCATGCAACTAATTGCTTTCACTGAGATGAAACCAGGTTCAAACCAAGGGAGAATTTAATTCTTCAGTAAAATACTTCACCTTCATTAAAACTCATAACGAGAGACAGCTAGAGTCTAAATATATGGATGCTCTGCCTCTATGGCACCCACCACTCCTCATAGAATGGGTAAAAATTGACAGCTTTTATATTGAGAAATGAATCCCAAAATGTAGCTCCATCTCACATCTTCCTGCAATCCCACTCAGAGGTGGCTCCTAAAACTTACTTATCTGTAGCTTTCTCTGCATGAAGTATCTCCTTATGACAAAGATCATGCAAATGTAAAGAAAATTTATAGAACAAAACCATTTTCAGTCTCCTTGAGTGAAGCAACTAAATGTTTTCTTGCATTATGCAATACGTTCACTAACTGAAGAAAACTTTAGATAATTTTACAGTTAAAGAGACAAGAATAAGTGACTTTTCAGCTAGCATCTATTAAAAAAAAAAGAAACAATTTTTTTTAAAAACATTCCTCTAAACTGAATTCCCAAAAGATTACAGAATTTTTATACAATTTGCTCCTTTTCAGTTCTTCACAGAGATACATGCACATTTGGTAACATACAAGTTTTACCATTTAATTTTTAATACATAAAATAGGTATAGTTAAACTAAAAAACTGCATATATGATACAGATTCAACAGATGATATATTCTTAGGAATAGCAATATCCAAAACACATTAAGTATCATGCTAACATCGAAGGCGATATACATTATAAAAAAATATCGCAAGCTCACACAGATGCATTAGAAGATTAGAGAATATGAGACAGAAAGAAAGAAACCTCCTGCCATTTATTTCGCATTTCAAAAGTGACAGCAGACCATAAAGACTCACTCTGAGGACAGAGGAGAAGAATAGTACACTTGAAGACCAAAAGCCATCTTAAGGCTCCTAACCCTGTGTCCTAAGTGGTCTCTCTATCATGTCCTAAGGTGTTCTTATATGGCTGGCCACTCCTCAGAAAATGAAATTGTAATTAGTCAACATGATCAACCTGTCTGAGACTGGACTCCTTGTCAGTCAGAGCTCTTTGCCAAATATGCAGAGACCTTTGCCTCATGGGGAGCTCTCTGAAGAAAAAAGCCAAGTTTTCTTAGAATATGAACTAGAACGCTTTCAATAAGGGAAACTCTGAGAGACCAGGTCAGTCAGACTAGAAATACGAAGGGTTTATTACAACCCTCCCTGCCTGCTGTGCCTTGTTTCCAGGCTTCCATTTAACCCTCAATGTCCAAATTGCAGCAAGCGCTGCACAGTGCTGTCTGGTCCCTAGGGAAGTTTCTCATCACCTCTGAGGACTGTCTGCTTCTCAGTGTTACCTTAATCTCCCTGCACAAGCTGCAGGCTCCTGGCTGCCTACTGCATCTCTCACTCCTTCCTCCTCCCCTGCCCTGCTCAGCCTCCCAAAGCTTCTCTCCCTGAGTTGAACCCGGCTGTTCCCAAGACAGCAGTCACCTCCCCCGTGATGCAGGCTCTGTCTTCTCAAAGACAGGCAGCACAACTGTGAACAGAAGTACAAAACAAACAAATGCTGTCTACCGCAGAAGTGCCAAGTTACTTTTTAATGAATACCCCTTCACTATAACAAAATGGGCTGTGAGCTTGCTAAAGCAAGTCCCTGAGCATGCCTGACACTTGCCAAAGGGAACCATCGGAGGCAGGACACCAGAGATGCACAAGCTCTGCACTACCTATGGCAACAGACATCAGACACGGAATCATCAACCAGTGAGCCAGCTAATCCAAGTACCTATGCAGAGCAGTTACCTCCAATAGTAAAGTTTGACACTACTTTAGACATTTGACGTTATTTTAGAAATGATGAACAGCTGCTTGAAAACAAACAAATAGCTAAAAACATATAGTTCTTACATTATTGAACCTATAACCTGCTCAGATTTCAAAATGAACCATGACTCTCTGCATTTTCTGGAATTTTGCTGGTGTCTCTACTCCAGCTACAACAGCCTGGATTCCTGTGAGGACATCTGCATTTGCCAGCCAATCACCAGACTAAGCACAATGAAAAAGTACTTACAACAATAGAAAAATAATATATCAAAGTTAGCCCCTCACAAAATCAATAAACCTGAATTAATAGATTCAAATGCTTTCAGAGTTCAAGTTATATTTGAAAAATCTAAACACTGTAAGATTAACTTCAACTCAGACTATGCAAACACCCCTTTGACACTTGTCCCTTCCTGTTCACTCACATCTGAACTGGATCCCATTAGGTGTCTGCAACTGAGCTACTGCAATTGAGCAAGTTCAGCAGTGAAATGGCTATGGACACAATATAAAATGAGATTCCTACCATTGAAAGGAAAGCATACCTAAAATTTAAGGACAACTGCAGGAGTAAGTGCGTTATTGTTTCACATCTTCTCAAGTTTCTGACTAGTTACTACAGTTTAAACATCAACAACTGCTGATACCTGATCATTTTTCCAGATGCACTGAAAGCCCATGTCCTCTTGGCTTACTGCACATGTGCCTCCTCTTCAAGTCAGATAAATCAAGCTGTTCTCTGAAGTTGCACCATGAGTAATGTTTAGGACAATCCAGCACTGAATTCTTCTCTCTATGAAGAAGAAGAAGAAAACTCAGAATCCTATTGAACAAAAATGTATTTAAATAAATGTTCCAGCAATCCATCCGAAACATCCCATTAGCACATCCTGATGTTATGTGGCACATATAAATGCAGCAGAAAACATCAAAAATTGAGTATGCACTTTCAAAAAGAAGCTAGGAGTAGAAAAAGACCTCAACACATTTAGTACATCCTTTCTTAGCACAGGCATACACTCTATAATCCTTTTACAGTACAATTTTAATCTAAATTAAGCAAGCAGCTCCAGTAAAAGAGCTCACAGCTTTCCATATTACAAAATTACATCATTCAGGATTGGATTAGATTTTAAAATAAAGTACTTCAAGATAATCTATTAATGACTTTTTACACTTAATTTTATACCTAAACTCCAAGTTATTTGTTTTCCTAATTTTAAGCACATTTTAGGAGAAGCGTAAGTTATTACAGTCCTCCTACATACATACAACTCATAATACCGTTATTCCTCTTGCTATCAGAAACATGCAAGCAAAGAGACAACAAATACTGAGACTTCCAATCCTGAGCCTACTGCATCTTCTTCCCACCCCACAAAAATGTAAAAGGCTGCAAGACTTAGTCCAGTTCTTCACAAAATTAAAAATAATCAATCCCTTGAAATTACAGAACTGACTGATACTAGCCTTTAATGCAAAGACTAAACTAACTGGTCTTAAAAAGAGATTAGCTCTACCTGGAAACATTGTTTTCCTTATATCCTTAATCATCACAGACACAACGAGGCTACTACAACATAGAAGAAGGGATTCAGTAATACCAGCACAACTGTCTTGCCAGAACTAAGAGACTTTAGACAACAAAAGCTAGCTGGCCTTGCAAAAACATAGGCACCATCTGCCTCATGCTATGCAACACATGCAATTCAGCTGGTCTCAAGACCACCCCGAAAGCTGGGGAAGTTCAGCGTATTCCTAATTTTTTGCAGAAGTAGGAGTAAGCATCACGTATTCCCCTCCCATGTCAAAACTGCATACTTTGATTTAAACCAAGATTAACTTTCAGGATTATTTAAAAAATTATGTAGGAAACACAATAATGAGATCTATAACAACAATCCTTAGTGAGAAAGAAGGTGCTACCAGCACCCTTGTATAGGAGATAGCAATGACTATCAGCATAGAATCATAGAATAGTTTGGGTTGGAAGGRACCTTTAAAGGTCATCTAGTCCAACCCCCTGCCATGGGCAGGGACAATCTTCAACTAGATCAGGTTGCTCAGAGCCCTGTCCAACCTGACCTTGAACATTTCCAGGGATGGGGCATCTACCACCTCTCTGGGCAACCTGTGCCAGTGTTTCACCACTCTCAGCATAAAAAATTTCTTCCTTACATCTAGTCTAAATCTACCCTCTTTTAGTTTAAAGCCACTCCCCCTTGTCCTGTCGCAACAGGCCCTGCTAAAAAGTTTGCCACCATCTTTCTTATAAGCCCCCTTTAAATACTGATAGGCTGCAATAAGGTCTCCCCAAAGCCTTCTCTTCTCCAGGCTGAATAACCCCAACTCTCTCAGCCTTTCTTCATAGGAGAGGCGTTCCATCCCCCTGATCATTTTTGTGGCCCTCCTCTGGACCTGCTCCAACAGGTCCACGTCTTTCTTATGCTGAGGGCTCCAGAGCTGGACGCAGTACTCCAGGTGGGGTCTCACCAGAGCGGAGCAGAGGGGCAGAATCACCTCCCTCGACCTGCTGGCCACGCTGCTTTGGATGCAGCCCAGGATACGGTTGGCCTTCTGGGCTGCAAGCGCACATTGCCGGCTCACGTCCAGCTTTTCATCCACCAGTACCCCCAAGTCCTYCTCSKYAGGGCTGCTCTCAAYYCCTTCATYGCCCAGCCTGTATTGATACCGGGGGTTGCCCCGACCCAGGTGCGGGACCTTGCACTTGGCCTTGCTGAACCTCATGAGGTTCACATGGGCCCACTTCTCCAGCTTGTCCAGGTCCCTCTGGATGGCATCCCATCCCTCAGGCGTGTCGACCGCACCACTCAGCTTGGTGTCATCTGCAAACTTGCTGAGGGTGCACTCGATCCCACTGTCTATGTCATTGATGAAGATATTAAACAGTACTGGTCCCAATATGGACCCCTGCGGGACACCACTCGTCACCAGTCTCCATCTGGACATTGAGCCGTTGACCACTACCCGCTGGATGCGACCATCCAACCAATTCCTCATCCACCGGACAGTCCACCCATCAAATCCATATCTCTCCAGTTTAGAGAGAAGGATGTTGTGGGGGACCGTGTCAAAGGCCTTACAGAGGTCCAGATAGATGACATCTGTAGCTCTTCCCATGCCCACTGATGTAGTCACTCCATCATAGAAGGCCACTAGGTTGGTCAGGCAGGACTTGCCTTTGGTGAAGCCATGCTGGCTGTCTCAAATCACCTCCCTGTCCTCCATGTGCCTTAGCATAGYTTCCAGGAGGATCTGTTCCATGATCTTGCCAGGCACAGAGGTGAGACTGACTGGCCTGTAGTTCCCCGGGTCTTCCTTTTTTCCCTTTYTAAAAATGGGCATTATGTTTCCCCTTTTCCAGTCAGTGGGAACTTCACTCTCAAATACGAYGGACAGTGGCTTAGCAACTTCCTCCACCAGTTCCCTCAGGACCCGCGGATGCATCTCATCAGGTCCCATGGACTTGTGCACCTTCAGGTGCCTTAGATGGTCTCAAACCTGATCTYCTCCTACAGYGGGCGGTTCTTCGTTCTCCCAGTCCCTGCCTTTGCCTTCTGCAGCTTGGGCGGTGTGGCTCGAGCACTCGCCGGTGAASACTGAGGCAAAAAAGTCATTGAGTACCTCAGCCTTCTCCATATCCTGGGTAACCAGCTCTCCTGTTTCCTTCTGGAGGGGCCGACGTTTTCCCTCGTCTTCCTTTTATCCCCGACATGCCTATAGAAGCTTTTCTTGTTGCCCTTGATGTCCCTGGCCAGATTGAATTCTATCAGGGCTTTAGCTCTCCAAACCTGATCCCTGGCTGCTCGGACAATTTCTCTGTATTCCTCCCAGGCTACCTGTCCTCGCTTCCACCCTCTGTAGGCTTCCTTTTTGTGTTTGAGTTTGTCTAGGAGCTCCTTGTTCATCCACGCAGGCCTCCTGGCATTTTTGCCTGACTTCCTCTTTGTTGGGATGCATCGCTCCTGAGCTTGGAGGAGGTGATCCTTGAATATTAACCAGATTTCTGGGGCCCCTCTTCCCTCCAGGGCTTTATTCCATGGTACTCTACCAAGCAGATCCCTGAAGAGGCCAAAGTCTGCTCTMCTRAAGYCCASGGYAGTGAKCTTGCTGTGCGCCYTCCTYGGTGCCCTAAGGATCTTGAACTCCACCATTTCATGGTCACTGCAGCCCAGGCTGTCCTTGAGCTTCGCATTCCCCACCAGCCCCTCCTTGTAAAAGTGTCCAATGTTGGGGAATCCATCACTTCCCTGGGGAGATTATTCCAATGGCTGATGGTTCTCACTGTGAAAAATTTTTCTCTCGTTTCCAATTGAAACCTCCTCAGGAGTAACTTGTACCCATTACACCTTGTCTTTTCCATGCGACTCCTTGTAAAAAGGGAGTCTCCACCTTCCTTGTAGCCACCCTTTAAATACTGGAACATGGTGATAAGGTCTCCCCTAAGCCTTCTTTTCATCGGACACTAGATGCCTGAAGTTGGCAGAATGCCCTTGGAATAAATTATTGAATTTCACATGAAAAAATATAGCCTTCCAAGGACAGATTTTAAAACATCATTTGATAACTACTAGCAAAGGTAGGAACTGTCAGTACCCTAGATGAGAAGGGGCTTCTGGCGCCAAAGGACTTTTACCACCAGATGAGTTTAGCTCTTTCTGCACGTCCATTTACCGCCACCTTTTATAGTATTCTATTGGCTTTTAACACCTGCTTTCCAGATTCAACCTGAAAGATTTTATGCATCTATAAGCCAATATAGAAGACAGCATGGTGTATCGCAGATTTAAGCTCTTAAAAATGCATAAATGGACTTATCCACTTGGTAAAAACTGTTAATGCGAATAGAACAAATACAAAAACCAAACATACATAAGACAGAAATCATACAAACTGGAAACAGGGTTACAAAACATACCTGCTGATTGGATTTTTTTCTTCTTTAACATAATCATCGTGGACCCAAGGAATTTTTTCAATCTAGTATTTCTCATCCTAACAAAATATCAGCAAAATTCTGAGTATTTGGATTCAAACACTAACCCCTGCAGATGGATTTTGTTTAAAGAACTGAACAAACAAAACGTTATTTGCTTTGAAAATTCTTCTACTTGTGGTGAAAGCCGAGCTGTACTGAAATCAATAGGACTGTTAGCATTTTTTTCAACAGAGCTAGAATTTCATTTCCTGTGTCCAACTTAAGATCTGTTAAAGATGTTGCTAACCACCATAACACGGTTTTGCACTCTCACGATCACATCTATAGTTCAAAATAAAATGTTTTGTGCAAAATAAATACTTACAGGGAAGGTTGCATAAACAGCATGAAACTAGCAGCTGGGGCTGATTTCTTCAGAGAGTAAACTTTGTCCCCAGCCTGGTTGCTCTGCCTGGATTAATGCTGTTCCTGTATGATATCCAGGCCTTGAAGCCTTGGGAAGTTCCTATCCCAACTCAGCAAGGTGGGAGGGTTTGTTATTTTAACTGTTGGCTGATAACAGCTTATCAGCAAGGTTTCAAAGGTTAAACTCAACACATTTGCATGGCAAAAGTGCAAAGAAAGCACAAGGAAAATGTTGAATTAGTGTTCCCTCTCCTGCTGCAGGTCCCTCCAGCAAGGGCCAGAACTATTTCACACACCACAACCTGCAGTGCAGTCCAGCAAAGAAAGTTGAACCAAAACCCTTGTTCAAAGAAATCGTAACTGAAAATGTCTTTGGAAGCCAGTGAGAAAGCAACAAAAATGCTTTCTTTCAAAGGAGGAGCTTGCTTTGCCTGCTACATTCCCACTGTCGGCCACATAGGATGGAAAAGCTAACCCAAAATCAAAATAAGTCTAGTCCTTAAATACAAGGCAATTTTATTACTGTTGCCAAATTTATCACTGACACCACAGCTACATGACAGCTCACTGGAAAACAAAAAAACAAACAAACAAGAAAAATCTTCAAGTTAGGGCCTGCTATGATTTTTGATTTCTATCCCAAGCAAACTACTGAACCGTAAAGGGCTGATGCAACTTTAAACCAAAAAAAAAACCCAGAGTTACAGACTCATTACTAATTCATCCTGGCTGAAGCTGCATACCAGCAGCTGCTGCCTCTCTCAATTAACAGCAAATATTGAACAGTATTGTCATTTAACGGCATTTACTGCCTGCTGCCCTGTCCGCTGTCACATTTGCAAAGCATTCTGGCACAATTTAAAGTATCAACATTAATAAACAGAGCTTAGTTTAACCCCTTATGTATCAGCAGAGTTCACAGCAGAAGTGCTTTACTCACTTCATACATTCATTAGGTGTTTGGCAATAGCTGAAGCCCAAAGATGCAAGGTGCCACCAAAACGGTACTTGTAATTCAGAGGTCCACAGGGTGCTTGGCTTCCACAGAGGTCTGAGCACAAGTGTGAAAAATGATGGGAGTATCTCCAGCAGAGCAGCTCTCTTCATAAACGAATGCCAAAAAGATGAAACAAAAGAGGAGAAAAAGGAGGAGATCGCACATTCAGCCTCTGTTGCTGAAGATTTTAAAACAAACAAACAAAAAAAAACAAAGGAAAAAAGAAAAAAAAAAAATCAAGATACAGCCATTTTGCTGGGAGATCAGACCGATGCTGTGATTCCTGATGACCCCACCTCTGCACAGGGAAGTCAAAAGAGCCCACATTTGCACCTTGTCTTCCTACCCTCTAGTGTGCCCACAGCCATGCTGCCTTTTGGACAGACTGGTTTTAAAACAAATGATTATACAAACAATGCAGTCAGAGCAAGCAACTAGAAACAATGCACTTCTCCCACAATGCCTCCACAGTGGCCTACTTGCTCTGTGGTGTCAAGTTTGCTGGAAGCCACTTATGTACAAACGACTGTACATATTTTATATTTCATTTATACGATGTGTTTCCCAGCAAATCAGCAGGCGGTAGCATCTCAGAGGCTCTCCTATGAGCTTACTGCCAACTGCACCAGGGCCAATGTGCAGATACCAGCGACCTAGAGAAGAGAGGGGATGCTGAGCCAGCCGAATTAGACTGCAAGGTGCACACAGTCAATTTAGATACTACGTGAAAAGATCAAGCAGCTTCTGTATGGAATTCATTGCAGTAAAAGCTAGCATAACACCATTCAAGCTGATATTGAAATTGGAAGAATTCACTTATTTCTGAGGTATTGGACCTTTGTACTAGGCCTTCTGCAGAGGCAACTGCGTTATAAGCATGGGAGCTCCAGGAACGATGCTCTGAGGGACATGTCAAACATGCAAGGGAATGGCTTTGCAAACTGGGCAGGTAAAAGTAGTCTCAGGATCTGGCCAGGACTTTCTGAGCCTCTGCAAGCATCTCTTCTTGGTTTAGCTCATTTGGCTGTACGTCCCCTTGTTTTCTCAGGTCCCCTCTATCTGTATCGTGTGCCACTCTAATACCGAGTCTGATTTGTTAGGAGGACTCGTTCCTTCTAGGTTCCTCCACCACCTTTGTGCCTATAGTGTCTGAGGTCTTCAGATATATTAGGTGATATGACTAATACCTGCCATCTGTTCATTGTTACCTTCCCTCTCTCCTCTCCTGAAGAAGAGTCATCAGTGAAGTGCTTGTTCTACTTGATCTATTTTAGGAGCGTGGGCTTTTAGCAGCATGCAGCACTGTTTTAAGCTAAAAAAGGTTAAACCGAAGAAGTAGACCATGTTCTTGCAKGGAAGACTGAGCATTTGCAACATCCCTTAGGTCCTGTAAAAGTCTCTGACTAGGCTCAGAAACAACCCTCTCTTCTGCAAAAGTTATCTTTGCTCCCAGCGTGCCCAAGAAACAGAACCACTGCCCAGGTTTCACTCCAGGCTTCAGGCCACAGAAGAGCCTGCAGATAAGATCCCGGCCTTTGAAGGTACCTGACTGCTCTCCGCAGAAACCAAACCAGTCAACACAGCTTACAGCATCAGTAGGTAACGTGCTGCAGCACTGTGTTACCTGGTTTGAGGAATAAGGAGCTCCTACTCAATTACACCACCTCGGTATAGACCACTGAAAACAGAAAAAGGCCAGATCTCTGCCCATCAGACTGGGATGAAATCTTCCAACTCACAGGGAATATTAAGCATTACTTATACCGACAGCTGCTCCCCATAAGCTATGGTTAAGGAAAAAACAAACTGGACTCACAATGGAAAGATGGCCTGGAAGGGAGAGAGGCCAATGGAGGATAATTTTGCTGTATTTCATGCAGGAGCTGTGTCAAAGTGCAAAGAAAAAAATCATCACACTGTAGGAAGCTGAAAGACTTGAGATGGAGCAGTGAGGAGTCTCTGGCCCCATAAATGTTTAATTTGAGCAAAGCAGCAGATTCATAGTAAGCACAGTTCTTTTGCTGCTGTACTGCACACTCCTGCTTTGATTTCTAAACGACACAAAGTGAAAACATATGAATAAAAATAAAATAGGAGAAAAAGAACAGGAAGATTTTTTTATACCTGGCACTACAGATGCAGCATGCACAAGCCAGCAACCTACTCAGCTCTCTCCCTTCACAACGGCACAACGCAGCAGCACAAGGGTTAGCAACATACACAGAGCTCTGAAGTAGGTACCTCCATTTCACAGCTTTGACATTTCGACACAATGCTGGGGATAACATCACCTGAGAACAAGAGCTATTGCACTGCACCTTAGAAAACAGCAAGTGCTGCAAATCTCTGATTAAAGGCAGCATGTTGCCTGCTAAGAAAACTGTGAAACTTTAGAACCAGAGAATGAAGATGCATGTGGAAACTGAAGAAAATGAATCCACAGAGCCCTGGGAGCAGAAAAGGGACACACCTAGAACTGTTCCTCTTGCAACGCTTCCCCTAAAAGAAGGGCTAATTTTCTCTCTGTGCCATTTTCCTTGCACATAAAACCCATCAGTAAGGATCGCTCCTTCCCCATCATTTCCTTGACTTATTCCCATCCCACTCTAAACAGTAAGCTCAGACTGGTTAAATAAATTTGTGAGGGGAGAAAAGTTGCTGATTAGTGTTTCTTCCTGCCTAAAATGCAAGAAGATCCTAAAAAAGAAATTAATCCATTCCATTACCCCTATGAGATCTCCACCTCCATTTTTCTTCCCTTTCCTGCTCTTTACCTCCCCCAGACTGTCACCTGATCACCATTACCTGCTTCTTTCCCCTCCACCTTCAGAGAGGCACCTATTTCCTCTCCCTATTTATATCTTTCTCATTTCAAACTTAATTCTTTTTCCTGCTTCTACGTCCACTTGCTGAAATTCATACAACTACCTCTCTCCTCTGCCATCTCCACCAGCATATCTAGTCTGCCTCCCTGTCTCCAATCCTAAAGAGAAATGTGGCTTCACTAAAATGAAACGCAAAGGTTCAATTAGACCCAGATTTCACCCCAGCAGCATAACCATATTTTATTAGAATTATGTCACTTATCCCGAGCCAGCTATCCCCAAGTACTGAATGGACAAGCATCAAATAAGAGCAGGAAAGTCCCTTCCTTAGCTTTCCTCACTCCCAGTACAAAAGCCTCATATAGCTGAACACACTGGCAAGCTAGGAAATAGCAAACGACAAATGCTACGGAGCCTATTGAAATCTGTCCAGCCTCTGGAAAACCTCCACACAAGTGTAGGTCATCAATGAGTATAGGTTTTATCTTTTAAAAGTACGAACAGATTTAAAAACACATACATTAGTATTCTCATATTTTGCACTCTCCTCAAGGTTGGGAGTATATTTTAGAAAGTGACCGTGAGTTTCAGAAGCAGTTCCAACAAGTAGTTTTCTTCTCTCCTGAGGTAGTGAAAAAAAAAATGAAGAAGAAACAGAAACCCACAGCACAGCCTCAATTAACCTACAAGGACACAATTAACTGTTGTAAATACACCCACATCAGAAGCCCCTTTTTCACTGCAATTAGCTGCTGGCAACAAACTTGCAAAGCCAAGGCAGCACCTTGGGCTCTTCCACATACACCTTACGTAGGAAGGTATCACCACTGATAAAGCAGGACCTCAGTTTTCACTGCTGGCTGCTCTGAATTTTCAGCTTCCAGAAAGCTGACGTCACATGGCATTTCTCCTTGCAGAACAGTGACCTTTGCAGGCCTCTTGAGAAAGAAGCCAAATCCAATACCAAAAAGGTACAGATGACAATCAAAATGCTGGTGTGCCGTGCTACTCAAATGACAGAAAACATTAAATATTTACATTGACACATTATAGAATCACAGAATCATAGAATCATCAAGGTTGGAAAGGACCTCTAAGATTATCGAGTCCAACCATCAACCCAACACCACCATGCCCACTAAACCATGTCCCTAAGCGCCTCATCTACACATCTTTTAAAGACTTCCAGGGATGGTGACTCAACCACTTCCCTGGGCAGCCTGGTCCAATGCTTAACCACTCTTTCAGTAAAGAAATTTTTCCTAATGTCCAATCTAAACCTCCCCTGGTGCAACTTGAGGCCATTTCCTCTCGTCCTACTGCTAGTTACTTGGGAGAAGAGACTGACATCCACCTTGCTACAACCTCCTTTCAGGTAGTTGTAGAGCGTGATAAGGTCTCCCCTCAGCCTCCTCTTCTTCAGACTAAACAGTCCCAGTTCCCTCAGCCGCTCCTCATAAGACACATTCTCCAGACCCTTCACCAGCTTCGTTGCCCTTCTCTGGACACGCTCCAGCACCTCAATGTCCTTCTTGTAGTGAGGGGCCCAAAACTGAACACA
>JAYKAV010000961.1:0-23906 GCA_035582835.1 Phoebastria nigripes | reverse complement strand
TTTTTTTTTTTTTTGTGTTTGTTGAAAGACGCAGAAACCTGCTATTTACATGTGAGCTGAAGCATTTTCACCATTTTTGCTTTTGTTTTCTGAACTGCCTATGCATCTCAGTTCCACTGAGCTTCCTGGACCTGCAGATAAGCAATAGGCAACATGAATTGATATAGGAAGGATGATCATTATTTGCATTCCCTTTCCTCCAACTGCACAGTAAAACATGGAAAACAATTTGACTAGATGAAATCCAGTGGTAGACGTACGTGGTGTGGAGCATTAGGTCTCAGAGTCCTTTCATATAAGCAAATTAAGCAGATCAGTCTAGTTGCATAGGACAACTTGCATTTTTTTCATTTTTTCATCAGTTTTTCCTCACTTGCATCTGGTATTCCTCACCTCCCTTCACAACTAAAGTATTTTTATCTTAAAACTTTTTTATACAGTCTTCAGATACCTGTTTGCACATTATTTTGTCCAGGAACAGCTATCAGGGTTGGGTGGCAGGAATGGATGCTGTGTGTAGCAAGTCTTTGTGAAGCCATGTTTGTTGGAGGTTATTCACACATTCTAATGTTGGCCAGTCCAGGGGTCTTCCTTTTTAGAGCCTAATCTCGCAACTGAGCCACTCAAAAGGTGCCTGTGCGGTGTGAATGTTTTCCCATTGTGAAGAAGCAGGGAGCTGCAGGTGAAGAAAGAATGCTCCTGTGATGAGTTATTGGACTCAGACGTGAAAACAGATTCCGATTCTTAATTTGCTTTAGACTTTTGGGGGTGAAAAGCAATGCCATTGAACTGTTCGAGATGAACACTGGTTTCTGGAGCTTCATTTTCAGTTTCCTCATTTGAAACACGTGAAGGTAGTTTTTTGTTTTGTTTAATTTAAAGGTTATATTTTTACCATTTCTTTTCGCACCTTTCTGCAGGTTTTTTGCTTTTAACTGTTTGGTTTAGTAGCCTTACTGATAGGCATGATAGACGGAGATTCAGTTATAATTTTGTCAGTATGATAATACAGTTGAATTCACACAAGTAGCAGGAAATAAGTATTTTGATCTCTGCCAAAGAATCAGCAAAGAAACAAATTCTTTTACAGAATCTTACATTGTTATCAATAGATAGGATGTTTTAGAACCAACATTGTTACCTGTGTGGTAACTGAAAACTGTCATACAGGCTGTTAAAATCACACAATTATGCATTTGGTCTTTTTTCAAGTTATTCGTAAAAACGGTTTTGAAACTCGAATCTATGAAATACGAAAATAAAATATAAAGGAGAAGTAAAGAATTTTACTTTTCCTAACCATAGTGTGTAATAATTGATATTTTTATTATCAATTGGTGGAAAGTTAAGGCTTTGTAATTTGGTCTTTTCCTTAGTTTCCAAAATGCCCAACAATGTAGACTTGATGTACTTACACAATCTAGCTATGTCATTGGTGTTGCTTTTTATTCTGGGAACTCTTTTTCGATGTGAAGATTTTTGTCTGCTAAAAGGTCAAGGTTGTGATGTAATATAGCTGACGCCACCACTGTGAAAAGGTAATTTTGGATTTCTTTTGAATACAGGCTTGTTCTCTCCTGCTGAGTTTTACATGTAAAAATGTACAACTGGTTCCCTTCTTCCTTTTTTTTGTTTAAAAAAAAATCATTATGTTACCTTTTCTTAAAATTTAGAACCTTTTAGCACTTTCAGTGTGATAATCTTCTTCTCAGGGAGTTTCTTTTGATGACCATTAGGGCCATCTCTAGTATAGCGACATAAACCTTGCATCTTCGGGGTTAAACAGTAAACTTTTAACAGGATATTTAAGAATATTAGAACTTATAATGGTTCGAATAATGTAGCAACAGGGTTATTTTAGCCTGAGGAGAAGCTCAAAGATTTGTCTTGGTTTGTAGTTCTTTGTCTGGCAGGAAAAAGGAGCAATGAAGGAAGAAATGGTAAAAGCACTAATGGGATTAGAAAACCCTGTTGTATTACTTCTTTCTACTAAATGTCTGACTATTGTTCTCTCCAAATAGAGATGGCCCGCTCAGAAGTGGGGTTGGTAAATCTACAGGCAGGAAGCACTGCTGACTAAATAGCAGAGAGGAGCGTAGGAGGGAATAAAAGGTGATACTCTTTGTGCTAAGAGCTTCTTGGAAAAAAGAAGGAATAAATCGGCTTTTAATATGTGTAATATTCTGCTTTCCTCCAACGATAGCCTATTTAATTAGAAAAGCATTTTTATGCCAGCACGCTATATTTTTGTATATTGCATGCTACTATAAATAGATTCAGGTGATGATGCCGTTTCATATTTGGGCTGTAGATAAGAATGACTGTGAATATAGTTGATATGATACTATCACTAACACTTCACATATGGTTAAACTGGAAAATCTTTTTCTTTTAAATCCAGTAGGATATTACTTACTCAACTGTCCTGTTATTTTTCTAGGAAACAATGCCTCCACCATCACACACTGCATTTTCTGGCCACCATTTACCATTTGTGGGTTTCACATATACAAGTAGCTGGTAAGTTGAGAGTTCCAAAATTGTCTGCAGGATAGTTACATAATATCTTAAGTTTCTGTCTCTGAAACCAAACAGATACCAAAGAATGTGGTTTATTGAGGAAATTACTAGGCCATAATCTAAAATGCTGTCTGTCCAAAAGAATGAGCTCTCTGCAGGTAAAATTTACATGAATTTAAAGGTCAGCACCTGTGTTCAGAGGAGTTTTGTTGAGAAAGGTGGTTTTCAGACAATGTACGAAGTTAACCACATATGACAAAGTTAAGACCAGATGTGTTGCCCCAGAGAGAACTTAGCTTATTGGACTTTAAAAACGGTTTTATTTCTAGTCCTTTCACGCTCTTGTAAGTCTGAATGGAAACTTTAAAAAAATTACTTTTATTGATATTTGGTATTAATGTGGTATTTGTCATGTTCATCTCTACTGCTAAATTAAACAGTGACAAGGAAGTCCATGTATGCTTCTTGATTATTTATGAAAATAAGTAAATAAAGAATGTTTACAACCATTGGAAAACCAGGCCTATGTTTTTGCAAGCACATGTGCTTAATGCTGGTTATGTGATGTCCTGTAGACTTCAAAAGGATTGTTTGCATAAGTCATAGTATGTGTACATGAGTATCCACAGAATCAGGGCCATAGCATTTCTGATATGTACGTGCCCTAGCTGTCATGTGATAATTTCACACCATTTGTTGTGATTGTTGTCTTTAAAGTATTTGGGAAACTTGATTAATTATTTTAAAATAAATTGTTATTGTAATCTTACTAACTATCTAGATTGTTGCTTTTTGCTATCTGGCTAACGTAGACTGTCCATAATGATGATTTTTAATCAGGAGTTTATTCACTTTTATGTAACAAAAAATGCATTGAGGAGATCAGTCATGCTAGGTAAAAATGAATTCACTAAGAAGGTGTTATTTGACTGTATAATAAATTGCATAGTAATTAACAATTTTAACAACTATTTATTGGTTGATATAATTTTTTAAAAATTATTTTAAACACAGCCTGTTGTAAAATCTAATACTGTTTAATTTTTTTCCCCCAGTGTGCTTTCAGACCGCAGCTGTCTAAGACTGACAGCTGGACCACCCTCCATGGATCTTGATGCCAGCATTCAAAGAACTTTGGAGGATAGTTTAGCAACAGAAGCTTATGAGAGGAGAATAAGACGTCTAGAACAGGAAAAGCTTGAACTTAGTAGAAAACTGCAAGGTATAGTCATTAAAAAAAAAAATCATTCAATTACTTTTTTGACTTAGATCAGCTTGCAGCTTTGTAAGGTATGGTTTATACTGTGGAAAAAAATAAATACACCTTCTGGAATGCTTTCTAGCAGGAAAGAATTCTCTTCATTTTTTCCGTTGGCAAATTAAACTTCTGTTACTCTTTATGCCTGAAATATCCCATGTATGCAACTTCTTATAACATGCTAACTTTGTTCGCACCGTGCCTTGGTTACTATGGCATAAAGATTTAATTCTTAAAACCTCTGAGAACTTAGTTTGTCCAGCTGACAATTACTGAAAAATTGGCACTTAGTAGTTGGAAATTATAAATTGTAGAATCCTCAGTGGAGGGGCTTTTTGGCATGTCTTAATTTATCAGTGATACCTTTTTGACCTCCTCAGATGTCAGGCATGTAATTTGTCCCTCTCTCTTCCACCTTTTTCTAGAGTCCACCCAAACAGTCCAGGCTCTGCAGTATTCAACAGTGGACGGCCCAATAACAGCAAGCAAAGATTTAGAAATTAAAAGTTTGAAAGAAGAAATTGAAAAGTTGAAGAAACAGGTAACAGGTATGTTATAAATATTAATGTAAAAACTGTAACAGGAAACAATATTTTGACAAAATTTTTTCTCATAATGTAACGTTAGTTTTACTTTGCTTTCTAAAAGAGTCTTCCAGTCTGTTTTTACTTCTCATTTCACCCTTCGCTCTTCATTGGTAGCTCAACATTTTCTACAAATTCAACTTAATATTCAGTACTTCAGTAATTCCAATTGCAAGGGAGAAGGAAGATTTCAATGACTTCTGCTATTATTATTAGTGGTAAAGTTCCACTAGTTTTAAATTGTGGTGTTGCTAATTTACATGGATGTGAATCAGGCTCTACCTGAGAATCTGTGAAACCATGACCAATGTCCTTAGTATTACCTTTTTTTTTTTTCTTTTTCCTTAATCCTGCAACGTATACTGCAAGAGCAGATGGAGCACTTGTTTGGTTATTTTTGGCAATATCAAAAGTCACTGCAGTCCTTTCAGAAGTCAGAGTTGCTGTAGTATACCTTGGCATTCCTTGCTTTGTCCATCTCTGCACTCTGGTACGCAGGTACATAGGTAGTAAACTGGAAGGAAGGAAGGTGGTGTTTCTTGTTTACGTGAGTAAACATGAGGGGTGAAGACTTCAGCCTAGCAGTTTTAATAGTCTTAAAAATATTTGATGGAAGGGTGATTTGTTATGATTTAAGCATCAATTGATATTTTTCATTATCTCATTTTCTGTTGAATTTTCCTTGCAAGGGCCAAATTTGTGAGATGTGATCACAATTTTGATTATATTTGTATTTTCTTTGAAACCACAGAGGTTTATAGTGTGCTGTTGCTTAGTGCATTGTAACTGGATATGGAGTAAAAGCTAGTTCAAACTGGAGATGTGGTTTTCTGCGTATTTTCTTGGAACAGTACTTTTAGAAAAGTGTGGGTTATCTGGGAGGTGGGCTGTGTGCATGAAACTACAGTGATGCTGAGTTTTCCAAGTGGCAGGGAGTAGTGAAGGGTGTTTTCCATGAGAGAGGACACTATGGGCTATCAGGCTGCAGTTCCATGAGCAGCAAAACTGACCAAACAAAACTTTGCCATCAAAATGGGTCCTGCTCACAGCTGTGTGGCTCCTCCTCTCTCTGTGCATGCCCTGGACTCTCTCTTGAGTTTAATTCACTCAGTTAAACAAGGAAAGAACTATCTAGATACCGAGAAGTTAATCAACTCAGGATCTGACAAATCAGCATGAGGTGGGCAATAGGAGCGTACGAGGAAAGGGAGATGAGAGGGGGAGGAACCACTTCTCAGCTCTGCTGTCAATGAGCTATCATTTTTTACAAAACTGAACATTTATTTCATTTCCATTTAATTCCTTTGCTTTTGAGAGTTCATGAAGATTTTATGATGACTAAAAATTTGGGTATCAAGTATCTCAGCACTTTAAGTTTGAAAAGTGTTTTTGAAATCTGTGCAGATAAAGAGCTAAATTTCTTTAATTAATGTCATACTGCCTTTCTTTAGAACTCCCAAACTAGTCAAAAAGCAAAGATCTACTTAGCCCAGTATCCTGTGTCTTTACAGAGGCTACTGGAGACATTTAGGGAAAGATTCAAAGAAATTCGATATATCCAAGTCCATCTTTTTCCAGCCTTACTCTCCCAGATTCTGGCAATTCATGTTTTAAGAACTTCCAGAGGGAGAGCTTCTATTGCACCACCATGTTGAATATAGCTGTTAGTGAACCAATTTGCTGTCTGTTTAGCTAATATCTTTTCAGCCTACTTTAAAGGCTAGCTACTAATACTAATATTCAGTATTCTGGATTTGATGCTTTGAATTAAGTCAAAGGGAATTTTCTCTTGTAGTGATTCATAGCATAGGACTTCTGCTATCCTGCTCCATAACGGTTTCTTCAAAATAGGATCTTGAGAGCAGAGACATCTTCAGAGAGAAAGAAAGGAAGTACAGCAAGATGGTTTTTATATAGGAAAATTAACAAGATTGATAGAGACTTTTAGGTATCAGGACTAGAACCATAGAAATGGGGAGGACAAATGTGAGTCCTTTTGTGGATCCAAATAGGAAAATGTCTGCATTTTATGTGAGAGAAAAATCAGACACCTGTAGCGGTAGGTGGATCTCTGTTATATGTCCATATCTTACCTGTGGCAAGGGAAAAAACCCAGCGAGAAAGATTGGAGGAAACTACAAAAAAGATTTGTTCTGGTTTGTATTTGTGAAAAGACTTCATTCAGTTCCTGAAAGTGTCAGGAATGCCAGCAGCGACACCCACAGAAAGAATAACTTGAACTTAACTTCCAGACATTTTAGTTGGTGTGTTTAGACTCTGCTGCTACGTTATGGGGCAGAAGCACGCTATGTATGAACTGCAGACTGCAGCACATAGATTATATGCTGTTAAAATTGTGTAGTCTGAAAAAAGTCTGTTATAGATATACAGCTGGACAGCTGCTGTGGTATGATGCAGCAGTTTTGTTTTGTACCATAAGCACTATTTTTGGATGTGAACATGGCTTAACTAGCTCAGGGAGGATCACTCTGGTTTGTGTGATGCCATGTTGGCACTGTGTCGAGACAAAGGTTTTTGTGAAGTTTCTCTCCAGCCAAATGTTCCTCCGCTTGCTGCTGTAATGAGGAAGAAGACAACATGATCAGAAACCTCTGTTCTGCAGCATTCCTCAGCTGTTTTTGGCTCTTTGGGACCACTGAAGAGCAACATCTACAAGAACAGCTTTTGAATGGGACCGGCCCTTCATAGGAAAGCATCAGGATCAGCTTTAAATTACATTTTATTCTGACTGTTGAGCTGCAACTTAAGATTTTAGTTCATTGCTGAAGGTATTACTCTCTTCCTTTGGTAATGAAGAAAAAAAAAAAAAAAAAAAAAAAAAGAAAAAAAAAAAAAGGTGTGGGAACATTCCCCAACACAACTGGTACCCCTTTTCACATTTAAAAGAAGTCAGTTAATATTGAGAAGGTTTTCCCTTAAGTATCCATTAAGAATTTTCTGCTTCAAGCCACATATACATATTTGTATATTTATTCCTAGATACAATATGTGCTTTTGTTTTTTGGGTTGGAAGTGAATAATGTGATCAAATGAGGAAGATGTGGAGTTGTCTAATCCATCCCCAATCACCACATAACTGTCCCAGTATATACTTGAATGCCTTGTCTGGTCCAGTCAATACAGCCGTTAGTTAGAAGGCACTCGTTTGTGCCTTGAGTTGTAACTAATACAAGTGAATTTGATAAACTTGGGAAAAGAGAATGTTGATTTTTGCTTGATTTTATGGAGTTCTTTTGAGAGATAGATTTTAAAACTAAATTAATGACAGAATACAGGCACAAACCAAACGATGGTCATGTCTGAATGCTTCCAAATTTAGGGGAGCTAGTTCCAAGTTTTCTGGGTGGCCTTTAAACTACCTAAATTTCCAGATCTAGATCTGATGAACTTTAAAGAAGGTTCATTTCAGGTGCAGAGCTGAACTTTATGCTTTGGGCTCATCTCTTGGGCAATTAAACATAACGTAATAACATCCTACAGTGAGTGTTTGCATATATTAGGTAAAATGTTAGCAACAACTAAGGTGATTAGATGGAAGATTACCATTGACTACACATATGTCACAACTAGCTTTTGGTTATATTCTTTAACCTGTTTTACTGCCTCTTCTGGAGCTGTAAGAGTAAACACCTGCTTAAAAAGGTAATAAAAAATGAACATGAAATTGTGTCAAATTCAGGAGTGTCACCGGGGGGATCTTAGAAAAATACATTTTTCTTGTGTATCTAGTTTTCCAGGAAATGACAAGCTAGCATATGCTTTCAATTTTTGAGGTCAAAGTTATAATTTTTGTTCACTAAGTTACATAGGAGAAAACTTTGAGGAATCTTTCATATTGCCAAATATGTAAAGGGCAGCGATGGAAGAAGAAAACAGAGCTGTGGAACAAAGTAGTTCATGCACGGAAGAGAGATTTATCTTGGCTCAGAAGAGCCATATATAAACTTTCTTTTTGCTGGTGACTTCAGAGTAGACTACATAAGAGAGGCAGTTAATAATTTCTGGCTTTGAGCTACATCTCTTATTTAAATGCATTCTTTTAAATTTTTGAACAAGAGTCAATGAATTAAAACAATAGTGAGTATTTGTCTGGGTATAAGCTAGTGGTATTCATTTGCTTATAAAATTCTTGTGTTTCAGAAATTACAGCTCTTAGAAATGTATGCGTTTTTATGTTTGATTTCTCCAAGAGCCAGTCTCTTAGGGTTCCATTTGTAGAAATGTAGTAAAAGGCTCTTATTAAGAGTATAGATGGGTTCCTGTTCTGTGGGTAAATACATATGGTCTGAAGACCTGCCACAACTGAAATCAAAGGCAAAATGTCCAGTGATTTCATAGAACTTGGAATTAACCTACCTTCATATATATCTTGCTTTAAATTTGTGTTTTTAAGTGAAGGGCTAGGAGGGAAAAAAAACGCCCACTAGCTGGAAATTTGCTGTTGTCATGTTTTATGGATTTCAACTTTTCATGTTGTAGCACTTGAGTGTATTGATATGAGATTATTTAGCTGTGGCTTAGAAATGTACTTTCATTGCGTAACTGACGGTACGAAACTGGCTGTAATAGTTTTCATGTATTTATAGTAGTAATAAAGCAGATCACATAAACACAAGTGGTTTTCACACTAGAAATAAGTAAAATCATCTGAAGTTAATTTTAAGTGTATCAACAGGAGAACACTTGCCAGCTCTTGAGTGACCCGTTACTTTTACTGTTTCTTTCTGGGGGAATTTGGGGGGGAGGAGGGAGACTGTTTATAATTACAGTGTAATAAAAGATGCATTATGTATTACATCACAGTGCATAAAAGTCAAATGTATAGGTCATGTTAAAGCATACATTACAGAATTATGTATAGTGCATGATTATTATAATGTGAAAAGACAAGTTGTTACCATTTTCTATGTTGTTTTGCAGCAAGCTGTGACCTTTATTCTGTTGTATTAAAAGCAGATAATGACAGTTGAAACAACCTACTCCCTATTCTAAACCAGATAAGAATTGCATTATTTTGAGATTAAATGGAAACCAGAACAAATACTTACGGGGTCTCAAGCAGCTAGACTATGCTATTCTAGAATAATTTTTTCCTTAACATATTTAGAAGCCTGCTGCTTTTTCTAGATTCTGGTCAGCTAGAACAGCAACTTGAGGAGGCCAGCACTGCAAGGCGGGAGTTGGATGATGCTTCCAGACAAATAAAGGCTTTTGAGAAACAGGTCAGAACACTGAAGCAAGAGAGGGAAGATCTTAATAAGGTAAAAGCATCTTGTCAGCAACTCTTCTRAACTGCAAAGACTATTTTATTTTTGTTCCTTTTGCTTGAAATAACTTTCAAGTGTAAAATTAATGAGCAGACAACAAATGTGTACCATGACCTACTTTGCTTTCTGCCTCTTTTTTGAAGACAAGGACATTATTTAACGCGTTGTATGTATGACTGCTGGGTGGTCCTAGGTGACTGCTTCTAGATTGAACAATTCCATGATCCAAATTGCATGGTGGCTGCAAAGAATGTTTTATAGCTTCAGATTAAGGTGATAATGATAGTGGTTAGAAGACAGAGTAGAGAAGAACTATTCCAGACAACTAATTTAATCTGAAGTATGGGTGAGACTGTAGCAGGGAAAAAATGTTAAGAATATGGTATTAGGGCTGTGTCACAGAAGTGTTTCCAGAAGAGAGATGTGAAAAATTGCCCAAATATGAAGATTGAAAAGTAATTTGAAATAACTACAGTTAAAGAATACTGGGTTTTATTTCCTCTTCTCTGTCTCCCCGATTCCTTGTTTTCTTATTTATAACATACTGCCTTTCATGGCTCTTTTTTGTGTTCATGGTTAAATCAACTTGAAAATGTAATCAGGTGTGAAATACATTAGCCTGTTTCTCATCATGATTATATTGGCCCAGTATTTTAGAGTCCACACTCAATGTTGATGTGCCAGCTGTATTTAACACTGTTTCTTTTAACCCTTAAGGTTCTTAAAACCTTGAAAGCTGCCAGTTTGTCCAAGAAAGACCATCTCTCTTCTAAAACAACTTGTAGTGATTAGGACCTCTTTTTAACAACCTTAGAAAATGCTTTTAAATACGGTTTTAATTTTTTGTATAGATGTCAACAGTGCCAAATATTAATTCTTCCTGCCGCTCTTCTTTTCATCCTCAGACTCGCTTTTCCTTGCTTCTTTGTTCTGCTCCTGTTCGGCTGAACATCATTAAACCATTTAAACTGTTGTGGTCCCTCAATCGTAGTGTAGTAGCACAGATCTAGGACACAGCAAGCTTTGTGAAGGTATTGTGCTGTAGAGTTATCACAGCACTAGCAGTGTTACTTCATGTGRGTTCTTTTAAAGGAATAATTAGCATATATTGCTGTCAATCACTACAGTGTTTTGTTGCCTGAAACTTTCTGTAATACTTGATATTATGGTAACAGTGTGTGGAAATCATACTTGCCATTGCAGGTCAGTTTTCAAAAGCTTCTMAAGTAGAAATTTTCATAGAGCAGAGTTTTCCATTCAATTAATGCAAAACCTTTTCTTAATCATTTAGCAGTTGAGATAAGTACTATTCTTTTTATTTATTTAAATAGTTCTTGAAAAACTATGCTAATGACATTTTTAATTAAGAAAGCAAGGTATTTTTATATTTTAATGCAAGTGCTCGAAAGCCTTTGTGTTGAACCTATTATAAYGGAGTAAATTCCAACTTGGTTTGCGTTTATGCAGTTTTACTAATTTTAGTAGTGTAAAACCTGGCCTCTTTCCTTATTTATAGAGGCATACAATCTGTATCGTAGATGCATTCATGAAAAGAAATGAATATGTAGTTTCTATTCACTCTGGAGAAGGTGTTAGATGCGCATCCAAAGACAGAATTGGCCTTGCAGCTTTCTAGGTTTATTACTTAATTCTTTTTTTAAACTGTAGGAACTGGCAGAGTCTAGTGACAGATTAAAATCCCAAGCCAAAGAGCTGAAAGATGCACACAGCCAGCGGAAATTGGCAATGCAGGAGTTCTCAGAGATGAACGAGCGGCTGACAGACTTGCACTCTCAAAAACAAAAGCTTGCCCGCCAGCTCCGAGATAAGGAGGAAGAAATGGAAGTGGTGATGCAAAAAGTAGAAAGTTTAAGGCAAGAGTTACGCAGAACAGAGAGACTTAAAAAAGAAGTAAGTGGTGAGAAGACTGTTTAGAATCTATGAAATAGTAGTTATATGTAAGGTTTTCTGACAAAGTAATTTTTTTATGTTATCTGTAAATCTTTAACTCTTTGATTGTTGTTTCAAACAGTACCGATTTTGTTTTCTAAGAATTTGAAGTGTCCAGTTTAGTGCTGAAGATTTATCTCTCGTATTGAAAACCATCAATAGATTTTGAAAAAAAGTGTAAGAATCCTACCTATTAAAAACGTATGTACTTTTGTAGCTGGAAGTCCAAGCTGAAGCCGCAGCTGCTGAGGCATCCAAAGACAGGAAATTGCGAGAGAGGAGTGAACAGTACTCTAAACAGTTGGAAAGCGAAGTAGAAGGGCTAAAGGTTAGTCTGTTTTGATATTAACACCTGCAAACTTACTAGTCAATTAGGACTTGGATCTGTTTGATTGCTTTCAGATGTAGGACAAAAGGGTATTGTCAGTTTGTCACTTCAGTTGATGCTTAATATTAATGCAAGCATGCATCGCATTATTGCCCAGAAAAACGAACGTTTGCCTAATGCACTTTTCAGGCCAATGTGTTCACTGCTCACTGAAGTATTTCTTAATACTTGATGATTTCTTACCAAATTGCTTCCATTGTTGCTTTGTTTAACTTTACCTGTTAAAAAGCGTTGGGTTTTTTTTAGTGTAGGATGATTGAGTATTTGAAGATAAACCTCCAGCCAATGCGGRTTTCTGTATAGGTGTTTTGTGTACTGTGTTGTTCCTCAGCATGTAAGTTAAAAGAAAGATGGTTTCCTCCCCAATAGATGTCAACTGATGTAACTGTAAAGGAAAAATTTTGGTGTATTCTGCCTTTCAGCCAGAAGTTGAGACATTTTTGCACAAGAGCAGCATTGAGCGTGAAGAGTTTTGTTTGTATCGATGAGATTGCTCACACATGTATGTGTTTTTAGGAGCAGAAATTTAAGTATGCCAAGAATGTTAACTGTTATTTCATTCTATGATTTAGCATTTTACACAGTGCTCTGAAGAAATTAGACTTTCTCAAAAATTGAATGAGAAAGTTTTTTCATTTCCACATGAGGATTGCTGTTCATTTACAGCAAAATCCTGTTCCCAATGTTTCATCCAGTAGCATAATTCTAAACTTTTTGTGCAAAATGTCAGATTAGGCCTATTCTGGTCTTAATTTACATGAATAACAGGGGTTTTTTAATTAGAATTCCATGGGGCATTTGTCAACATTAAGTCACTGCACAGAGAATTTGGGGGTTTTTTGCAAACATTCTTTTATTTTGCCTTCCTTTGTTAAATGAAAATAAGGAAATCCATTCAATATGAAATTTGGATTTATAAAGCTTCTGCTGCTGTGAATTCAGATTGTTAACTGAAAATTAAGATGTGTTTCTTCTGCTTTCATGAATCTTCACCATCAGCAAAGAGTTCGTATGACAGTTTAAGAGGCGTGAGGAATTCAGATCTATTGAGAATAAACGGTCTGCTGATTTATAACCACAGGGCAAGTTTATCAGAAGAGGAAAGGGGACTTGTAGCTTTCTTAGTCATATTTCACAGTACAGTAAGTGCACTATGGATCACGTGCGGTTGTTGTGATACTGCATTATCCATTCAGTAAAAGCTCTGCATGGCTCCTTAGTTAAGTTCAGGAGGCTATCATAGAGAAAAGGTCAATATTTAAAGAAAAAAGGAAAGTTTCTCTAAATGAGGAGAACAGAGAAGTCCATAAATGATGGCAGGTTAAGTGTAAACAGGATGTTGAGAGCTAAATAAAGAGAATTTAGAGAGTACTTTGCAAAGGATGCTCAGAGTGATTGTGGGAAGTTCTTTGAACCAAAAGCAGAAAGCCACCTTAGGAAACTCATGGGGCTGCTTGTTGGCAGGGATGAAAAAGGTAGYCTCTGAGTTGATAGGGCTGTGGCAGAAACACTCAACAAGTTTTTGGTGACTTTACTGCTGAAGCAGGGGAGATTGCCACACAGAGTGCATTCTTTGCAGCAGGTTGGTCAGATGAGCTGGATCAGTCTGAGGATGATGTGCAGGAAGCATTACAGCCGGCAGGTGAGTCAGATGTGAAGTCACCCAGAGCGGTGGCCTCGCCGAGGAGGTTCTGAAGGAACTTGGGTAAGAAGTAAGAGAACTGCTGGCCCAGATGTGCACCCTCTTATTACAGACGACCCGCTGTGCCACTGTAACTCTCATCCAGAAGATCCAGGGAACTGCAGAGGAGGGGGTGTGACTTCCTTACTAAAGGGGTAGAGGCTGTAGTAAAGAACAAGGTCAGTGAGCTCATGGATGAAGCAGAGCCTATTGGGAAGGAGGCAGTGTGCCTTCTGTCCAGCCAAGTCCTGCAACACTCATCTGCTGGGGTTCTGCGAAGTTGTCAGTAAGTGTGTGGATAAAGGAGATCCAGTGGATGTCATATATTTGGATTTTCAAAAAAGCAGGCTCAATATGAGTCAGCAGTGTGCCCTGGCAGCCAAGAGGGCAAACCGCATCCTGGGGTGCATTAAACAGCATCTAACTATCTATGTGCCAGGAGATGTGTTAGGTCTCACTTGAAATAGTCACGTATGAAAACATCTATTTGGATGTCACTCTCAAATTTTGGCAGGAAGAAGCTGAGGGGAAATTATGTTTAAGGTTTACAAAATCACGAAGGTAGTGGATAAGGTGAATAGAAATGGCTGTTTACCAAATCCTGCAGTACTACGATGGAGGGGTACTAATGAAGCAAACAGGACATGCATTTAATACAGTACTTCTTCACAGAATGGGGAGTGAACTCCTGGAACTTATTGCCACAGTGGTTTGTGGTTGTGACAGTATTGGCAGGTTCATAAAGGGATTAGACAAATTTGATGAACACCAGGTCCCCTGACTATGTGGAATCTGAACATCAGATTCCCCTGAATCTAAAGGACTAATACCTTTAGTCCAACAGTTGTTGTATTCCAAGGGGAATGGACTCATAAAAAAGACAGGCCTGGGTGCTGTCCCCARATAGCCACTGCTTTAGGGAAGATATGGGTCTGACCCAGTAAGGCATCTCTGAACATTGTTCTTCACAGTGAAGCTGAACGTGATACTGGAATGGTAAGAGYAGTGAGAGCATACTGTATAAGTGAAGAAGTTAATGACTTGGACCACATGTTGGAGGAAGGTACCAAAAGAAACCAGTTACCATTTGCAATAAATTTCTGATTCTAATCAAGCTTCCATTAACGTTGAAAAATAGAGCTATATGTAACAACAGAAGAGGAGGGCTTTCATTTTCATCAGAGCAATATTATAATACCTGCAAATCTCTTTCCGTTGTTCACCAGTAGATAGACGTATTTAATGTTAGTTTTTAGGGCATTTCATAGGTGTGTGTGAATATCTTACACTTGCTGTTTACTTCAGTAAACTTRGTTATAAAGCCTTAGGTGTGTATTCAGACAGCCAAAATTCTGTTGAATAGAAATAGGAATAGAAAAGGTGTGTTGGGTGAGTCTGTTTTGGGCCAACTAGGAAATTTTTCGTGCTAATTTGTACAGCTGATTTATTTTTTTGTTTATTCTTTTGTAAGTTCATTTCAAGCAAATTTAGACTAAATTCTGCGTGTTAAATATTTAGGTAGCATATTGAAAATGAAATTCTCAACTCTTTCCTTCCTACCTGAGCAACAGCAAATTATTCAATTGAGAGGAATAATATAGTAATCCACATAAGTGATAATTAATAGGATTGTAATAAGGAAGATTGCATCTTTCTTAATATGTTGCATTTGGCAAATATTTATACCATAAAACTTGGGGCTATTAGCATCACAATCCTAAGTAAGATTCTTCATAGTCTTAACCAAGATAAATTATTATTACCATCTGCAAAGGGCAAGATACAAGCCTTGAAGCAATACAAAATAGCACTTGTAACAAAAGGCTAATCTCATTAAAGACAAGCCAGAAGCCTTCCAAGATTTTTAATGGTACGTTCATTTAGGATTACATTACTTAAATAGTAAGTTTTCCTATGCCATCTGCTCTATTATTGCAGTATTTAATGGTTATTCTTTATTCTTCAAGTGCAAAACTTGATGTCTGTTAATGTTGCAATTATGGTAACCATAGTACGTGATATACACGTCAATACGTATATAGTAGTATTTACAACACTGCTGTCAGTTCGGACTATTCAGCTTCATAACTGCCTAATGAAAGAGCTGCTGTGTGGAGGTTTTTTTGTTTGGGTTTTTGTGTGTGTCTGTATGTGTGCATGAGAGGGAGACAGAGGGAAGACTTCCAGCGCAGAGTTATGGCATCTAACTATCTATGTGCCAGGAAATGCATTATGTCTCAGTTGCACCATTTGTCCACTTGAAACAGGCATGTATGAAAACATCTATTTGGAATTTGTGCTTAGATCAATTCAAAATATATTCCCTGTTTATTCCCTATATTACTCTAGTTCTGTAAGCCACTGTACGATACCATCCAGCTCTCTTTTTTACTGCACCATCTGTCTTATGGTCTTAATAGTATCTTTTCATTGTGGGAAAAAATACGAAATACCATTAAAACATTTTATGTACCTGATAGATGATGTTGCAAAGCCTAAACTTTTTATGTGCTCCGTTGCCATATATGCATAGGCAATTCGGCATGTTGGGCAGTAACAAACAAGTTCAGTAGTTAACTGCCTGTGCATGAAAGAAAATTCCTATACTTCCTTTCTTTTTTTCTTTTTTAATCTTTCTTTTTTCAAACCGTCCCCTGTTAGGATGGCATCTTCTTTCTCCAATTTACCATTCTGCATTCTAAAGGCAGGATTTTACTCTTAGATCAAAACAGATGGTCATTTTGATGAGTTAGAGAAAACAATGCGGTAGCAGCACGTATCTGGTTCATGCATTTAGGGGATTTTGCAGTGTTCTGCTGACACTAACAGCAAGGCCCAGCTTTCTTACAGAATTCATCGTGGTGGAAATTCAGCTCATCTGAATGTTCTACAATGACATTTAGCTCTTAAAGTCTATTCATATGTCAGCAAAAGAAAATTACCCAAAGCCATGTTTAATTAAGGGTAACTGAGAGGATTTTAATATCTCATGGTAAGAATGGAGGTATAATTAACAAAATATCTTCGATCCTCCTGAAGGTGTGAGACAGTCACCATAAGGAAGTAGGTTTTCCAGGTACCTGCACTTTTTCAAAACACAGTGTTTTTATTAAGTGATTTCCTTTCCTTAGACTACCTTTAATTACATATTTAAAAAAATAGAAAAAATTCCAAACCAAGTTATACATGTGTTTACATTAAAAAGTATTTCCATACTTGGATTTCAGTGCATGTCATGCCACTTTCTCATTTTGAACCTGATCTTGCTCCTCCTCTATGTTATGGCAGGACATTGAGTTTAGTGAGTGCAGCATTTGGTGCAAATGTGTATGTATCCTGAAGCAATGTGTAAAGACTATTGAAATGCCAGAAGACCTCACTAAGAGAGCTATGCAGCTGCGAAAAGTGAAGTAATTACTCTTATTGTTTAAAGCTTGTTTTTCCTATTAATCCACTATGATGTAAATGGTCAGTTTGAGTGAAATAGGTCAGGTTTCCCTCCTGATTGATGCAATCCGTATAGTGTTTCTGTAGCTAGATTTTAGCCTTCAGTGAAGCCTCTGCTTGTCTTAGTATGGCTTTCCACAAATTATTTGTGCTTTAAAATATATTGACTGTATATCATAGTCCTTATTCTCCATTCCTGAAAGACACTTGAACTTGTTGCTGTCAACCATGTGAGTGGGAGCATAAAAATCTTCTAATTCTGTGGTCGCTTTCTGACTGCATGTAAGGGGAGTCAGAATGTGGCCAGAGATGTTTAGAGTGATGATCAAGTTTTCAATGGCCTGAAAACTATTACTGCATTTAAATCACAAAATGATAAAGAGTGCAGTTCAGATTTATGCTCTAACAAATTTTAAAAAAAAGTTGAGATAGATGTGTTTAACTCAAGTCTGTAATGGGATATTTTCTAAGCATAGACTTATGAATATTGAGTTGTTATTAAGCATAATTTTCAGCATTCTTGAGTGCTAACTTGGGGCTGTTTATTTTAGCAAAAACAGGTTGGTCGCTCACCTGGGGTAAGCAGTATAGAACACCAGCAAGAGATCACTAAATTAAAGGCAGACCTGGAAAAGAAAAGTGTTTTCTATGAAGAGGAACTGTCTAAACGTGAAATAATGCATGCTAATGAAATAAAAAGTCTGAAGAAAGAACTACGGGATGCAGAGAGCCAGCAGCTTGCCCTCAAGAAGGAGATCATGATTTTGAAAGACAAGTTAGAGAAAACCAGAAGAGAAAAGTGAGTATTGTATGGAATTTACCTTTAAGCTCAAAATATCTTTTGAAGTCTCCTAGTATGTTTCCAAATGCACTATCGCTTCCTTAACTGTAGTGCAAACAGTTGCATTTTGGCTGAGCTAATGCTAGGGTTGAAAATAGTCACCTTTAAAAATACAACAGAACAAAAAAATCCTCAACCCTGTACTGAAACAGTTAATTTTGCACCAGAATTCTTGCACTGGCTGACCATTCCAAGGTATGAAACTTGAGTTGCAGACTTGCAACTCGGGGTGAGTCAACGCCTGAAGCTTAAGTTGCAGTTTAAAATAGTTTTTTTGACATTTTTTTCTGTTTGGTATTTTCACCTGTTGATGCAAAACTAATGTGTTAGAGATCAACTGTTGCTTACATTTCTGCCAGTACAGGAACAGTCACTTAATGCGGACTAAGGCTAATCCATGCTGGGTTCCATCCAGTGTTAACATCAGTCATCAGACTACTGTAGGCATAAGCTGCTTTATCTCTTCTGACATGGTAATTTGTCAGAGGCCTGCTTTTTTCTCTCCCACATGGTGGAGCTTATAACTGGCCTTGAGAATGTTCCTTGAGGCATTCATCAATAAAAACAACTTTTTCTGTTGGATGGTGTAGTAATGGAAATAGTCATAAATTGAATGCGTTCATTTTCATTCATAAAAAATTCAGAATTCTTTATAGACACTAACATAGATGCTTCTTTTTGCTGCTGTAGTAAGATGGCATATTAGAAAAACCATGAAGAAGTTCTTGCTGAAAGCTTAGCCAAACTGTAGTAAGTCCTTAAATATAAGTAGTAAATAAAACAAAGAATTTTTCAAAAAAGCTTATGCAGATAGAGGTGGAAACACTGCTGCTTTGGTAAATTGTTTCCAGCAGTAGTAGTAGATCATACAGCCTAGAATGCAATAGATAAACTGTTTCTTCCTAGAATATAGCTATTCACAGGCTGGACATATTAACACAGTAGTTTGCTGCTTTGTTCTAGTGAGAGGTGAAACTTGCATCAGCAGCGTGTTTTCATTGTACCACAACTTAATGGTCTTGCTGACCTGTGAGTTATAAATGCACAAAAGGCTATGCTGTCTTGTAATATATAAAGGTGATAGTATGATATTCCTTTAATGCCATGTCAGTCCAGTAGTGTCTCAGAAGGAGGAGTATTCAATAAAGAATCATTAATGCTTCTTTCTGCAGGCTAAATTGTTGCTAAAGGTCATGCCTTCAAACACTGACCAGACCAAAAACTCCTTGGAGTTCTATCAGAACCATTCTAATGTTGTACAGCTGCAAAAGTTCTAACTAGATGTCCATCTAGTGAAATAACAAATGGCCTAACAATGCTGATCTGCTTCATGCTAGCCAGTTCATAAACCTTCTTTCAATCTAGTTTCTCTCTATAAATAAAAAGAAAACTGGATGCAAATCTAAAATGAGTGCTGACGTAACCATGTGTTTCTATATGCATTTCAAGTGTTGGTGTAAGAGAACATTTTAAAGCATGAACAGAAGCGTGTCACATAACCAGAATCCAACATTTTGTCTCTTAATGGGAAGGGCTTCAGCATCACGTGAAGTCAGGTGTCCAAGCACATGATGAGTGATTAATGAAGACCTGATCTTAACTGGGTTTTGTTAAACAGATCTGCAGAATCTCATGCAAGTATTAGGACTCCACAGAAATGCAGAAGTCCACTGTTCAAGGTGTGCTACAGATTGACTTCTGTAGTAGTTCAGGGATTTAGAAGGGAAGCTTAAATGTTAGGAATGGAAGAATTGCTGTTGCTGCTCGATTCTCAGTATTTGGTAATTTTTCTTAAGAGAACATGAATTTTTTTTGTTTCTGCTTACACATACTGTTCTTAGCTTTTGTAATCAGGCATGCAAAGCTTTTTGTGAGTCTGCCAGTACAGAGGTGTTCAATGAAAGTGTTGAAAAGGAAGCACCTGGAGGCTTTATGCTGAAATAAGTGGAATTATTTCAACAATAGGCTTGGGATGGGCGTGGGGTTGAAGTGTGCATATGCAGTTTGGGAGAAAAATTTTCGTAGTCTAAAAATAATCTTTAGTGCGTATTAAAAAAAAAAAGGCTTTGATAAGAGGATGTGGTTGCATTACTTCATAAGGACTATAGTATAGAGTGAATAAGAGCTTGGTCAAAATCTGTGTGTACTTTTTTATGTAACTTAAATGCTGGTGGTTTCTGTTTAATTTTTTAAAACAGGTATTTTTTCTTTGTGTCCTTCAAATTTAAGCTTTCTTCCTTTTGCTATTTCAACAGCATAAGTCTTCAAGGGAGAGAAACTACCTTTCTGTACAAAATGATTGCCCTTTGCTAAAGTCTGATAAACTGCATGCTATTAAAATTGGGAACATAGGAACACAGTATCAGGCCAGTGATCTGTGTAGCACGATATTCCATTTCTTAGAATTGTCATTATGAAATATTTCAGAAGAAGGTGCAAGAAACTGTGTAAAATAAATCATGTTTGTAGAAGTTTCTTTTAAGCCTGTCATTTAATGATACATTTATAAAGCAGAGAACTTTATAAAACAGCGTTTGCTGTTTTTAAATTGTGTGTGTGATATAAAGAAGCCTGGGGGCTGGTGTTTGTTTCAGGTCTACTTTTCTTGGTTTCAAAGCAGTAAGATAAAATATTTCTCCACTTTGTACAGCCGCAATAAAGAGCTGGAGTGACAAAGTGATACCATAAAGCTGTATTTCACATTGCTTGCATGTGGTTTGCTACAGTTATTTTACTGATAAAAAAAAAGCTGGATCATGTATGATTTCTTAAACTTGAAGAGCAGATACACAGCTAAATTTTAGATGAGAGAAAAAGCTTGATGGGAGAGGAGGATGCCAGGCTTCAAAGCAAATGTGTTATTTTGATCTTCCTGGCTGTCCAAGGTATGCCTATGGAGTCTGTCACAGTTCTGTGGTTTGCTGAGTTGATTTGGGTATGATAGATTATACCATTTGGGTATGATAGATTATACCCACGTTCTCCTCTGTTTAAAATTTGTCGTCTTTGTTTCTGTATTATACTATAGCAATCTGACTTACTGGATTAGTGACAATCACCAGTTGAATTAAGAACGTAAAATACAGAAAACTATAAATAAGTTTGGCTCTTTACCAACCCAAAGCTTCCTTAATCCACCACCATTTATGGCTGCTTTGAGCCTTAAAGCCTTAAAAGAACAAATTTTAGACAAATACAGAATAAAAACCCCTAAACAAAACCATAAAAGCTGAATAAAAGAAATAAATTAATTAAAAATTAGTTTGGTCTACTGTCTGAGAAATTAGCTTTGAATCTATGCCTTGCAAACAGAAGCAGGACCTGTTATTAATTCCCTCACAGCCAATGCTTTAATCTCTTCCTGCCTTTTCCCTAGACTGCTCATCATATGCATGGAATCTGTTGATAGAGAAAAGGAGTGGTGGTGAATTTCAAACTTGGCATTTAAACAGTAACGATAGTATGTTACTTTGCTAGGATGTAGTGTTATGTTTCAAAGGATGCCTAGCAACATAGAATTTCACCATGAGTCTAACATGCTGTACTAGATTTCAAAGAGTGGTTGAAGCACTAAATGAATTTCAAATTAGGAATAGGAAATTCAAACCAGCATTACTCTTGACTGGGTTCACTGTAACCACCGACACTTCTCATCTTTTAAGGGTGTTCTCTCAATTTGGCGGAGCTGTAGTAGTTCTGCATCTCAGAAAAAGGCGAGGATGTAATTTCTCTGTTGCACAATGTAAAATTCTGATCGGTATCCAGAAAAAAAATTGCAATGCTCGGGATGAGGTTTCCCCTGGATTTTATGTTTACAGAGTTAATCTTTTATACTGGGCGCTTTTTCAAACCTTTTAAGGCTRGGCAGTGGTATTTGCTGAATGGATATTTACTGTATCTGTGGCATTTATAGTATAGTTCCATCAACCTGCTGATGAACCTTGTGCCAGTTACCTGAATAATTGGTGAAACGGTGAATACAAGATGCAAATGTAGTGAGTCTCAAAAGAGTGGATGTGAGGTGGGAGTTATACATCTAAAACATTGCCGTACACCACTTAGGTGTACGGAAGGAAAATTAGGAAATTTACAAAGTTTTTTCACAAACAGAGGACCTGCAGCTTCATTTATTCTCAGGCACTCATATTCATTGTGCAAGAACAAAGCTGATGCTAAGCAAAATCAACCAGGGGTTCTTCTCTACTGAATGACATCCACAGGAGAAGGGAAGGGTTGGGGGAAACAGCTACTTTGAAGCTCTTTCTCAGAAAGAATGGTCCAAACCTGCTCTAGAATCTGGTGATATTAGGAGTGTATAGGTTATCCATCCACTTTTTGCTGATAGTAGGTATACGGTACCTGAATTAACAGATCGAATGTGTCCTCTGGCTGTTCTAAATTGTCCRAAGACTAGCCCATATAAGCTTTCCTCATAAGAGACCCAGGCCCAAGTGCTCTAATTTAGCTTCTGTATGTTCTGGTTTCATATGTCATCATTTTTGCCTGTAATTCTGTGTGAAACTTGGAATTATAGAAATGTCTAAGTTAAAATAATGTTTCTGTGAGCTGAGAATTTACCCTGAGTGTCTTAGAATATTGACACACGCTTCGGTCTGCAGAATTACAGCTGCTCAATGTTTGGAGGATTCATCTAAAGAGTAAAATATGTATAAGTGGATTGATAAACGTTAGCTCAGTGGAGCTCTATTAATTCTGTACTGAAGGAAAGATCATTGTCTAATGATAAAACTCAACAGGCTGTCTTATAGTCCTAAGATGGTAGTATAATACATTACTTGCTTAGTTTTAGTAGGCTGTGGTATTACCAATGTAGTACTTTCCTTTCAGCTAGTGTGTGCATTGATCTTTATGTGTTTAAGAGAATAGGGTGATGATTTTTAGAATAGGAAACTTTCTAATTCTACTTCATGTTATTTCTTAGCCAAAGTGAAAGAGAGGAATTTGAAACAGAGTTCAAACAGAAGTATGAACGAGAAAAGATTCTGCTAACAGAAGAAAACAAAAAACTTTCAAATGAACTTGATAAGGTAAGTGCTGATTAATTGAGTGCCGAGTTTACAACTATTGTATACTATGTACAAATTGGACAATATAGAGCTGTATTGGTTATTATTAACTCTTAATTGATAGCAGAAATTAATATTTTAAAAGTGGTGATTAATATTTGGTTTGAATAGAGAGTATCTGCATGTATCTGAACTTGAGAATGTGTGCATATATATGTATATATGCATGTATGTGTATTTTTGTGTAGGAATTCAGTTAGATGGTCTTACAGTTTGGTGGGATTAATTTTAGACAATATCTTAAGCCAAAAAAAAAGATTATTTCATTGTATGACCCAAATATAAAAATACATATTTAATGATGTGATTACTTAGAGTATATTTGCATGTCAGTTACTGTCAAATAGCAGGGCCCCTCCCACCCATTGAAATTAAGAGTTACTTTGAGATATTAAAAAAATACAAATGATAAGGCATATTAATTGAGGTGTGTTGAACAAGGAATAATTACGTTTCGCGCATTTAGATTATCTCTTTATTGTTCATTTTGACAGGTTATTCAAGTTCATTGTGGATTAGCCAAGTCTTGCTAAACTTGTCTATTCTTTTTGTAATGCATTAAATTTTCTAAAAATATGATGAAAGTACGGTGTTCTTCAAAGTAAGCATGTTTGCATGGCAGTGTTCAAATTAAAGTATATTTTCATACCAGTGTAAGACACATACTATATATGCCTATATGTAGGCTTAGTCCAAGAACAGTAAGAGACTAGTCACTTTGATAGTTTTTCTGCTCGGTCTCTCTTTTTTTTTTTCTTTCTTTTTTTTTTTTTTAATTTGGTTAGCTTTGTGTTTTTCACTTCAAATCACATTTAAGCTCTTCCGATCTTTAAATCGTAAGCCCATTTAAATTACAAATATG
>JAYKAV010000960.1:11213-23885 GCA_035582835.1 Phoebastria nigripes | reverse complement strand
TCCAAGCCATAATTTTAATTTCCCCAGTATAATCGGTATCAATCACCCCAGGAAGAACAAAAGGCCCTGCCTTGGAGGTTGAGGAACGTCCTATCAACAAGGCACAAAACCCTGCTGGTAAAGGACCATACACTCCAGTGGGGAGTATGTTAACAGATTGATCTCRTATTATTGTTGATTGGCTGGTGGCCAGATCCAACCTGGCGCTTCCGGGTGTTGCTGGCTTAAGGGCATGGACAGTTGGCAATTGTTCACATTTACTTCGTTTGAATTCGCTGCCCAGGTTGAGGCTTGCGCCACCGGCCCTGGAATCGAGGTCCTGTTGAAGGTTCTCAGGGCGCCGGACCTCGCGCCCCTCCTCCCGCTTCCCTGCATTTGTCCCGGGAGTGGGTTACCATTCTTATCAAATTTGGATCGACATTGATTACCCCAGTGATATCCCTTTTGACAACGAGGACACAATTGAGTGGGACCTTTAATTTGGCCCTTTGTTYCTCGTTTTGCCTTGGGGCAATCCTTTTTAATATGACCCTCCTGGCCACATACAAAACACTTAGTCACCGCTCGGGCGGCCACTAATTGTTGAGCCAGCACCGCTGCTAACATCTCCGCTTTGTATTGTTCMGACCCCACATTTTGACATGCTGTGATTAAATCAGTTAAAGTTTTTGCCCGGTTCCGAATGGGATCTATAGCCTTCCTACAGTCAGAATCAGCATCCTCAATTGCAAGCTGGAAAAGCAGTAACTCAGCTGCTTCAGAAGACTCTATCTGACGTTGAATAGCAGTTTGTAATCGATCTAAAAATTGTACATAGGGTTCCTGCGCCCCCTGCCGGATCGTAGCAAATGATGATTCCCGCTTGCCAAAATCCGGCACTCGTCTTAACGCTTTCATAGCCAAATCGGCCGTTTGCGTAAGTGCTTGCCAGGGCAAAGCAGCCTGAGCGGCGGGGGCCGCATACTGACCCTCGCCCATTAACTCATTCATTCCAATAGGAATATGGTCCTCTAAATTTTTCATAGCTTGTGACGTGCAATGGTCACCATATTCCGAAAACCATACAGCACGCTGAGCAGCTGACAAAACAAGATGCAATACTGATTTCCAATCAAGGGGAGTCATCATATATGATTCTCCTATCACTTGTAATAAGTTTATAGTAAATAAAGTTTGTAACCCATATTCTTTTATCGATTTGCACACCTCCTTAATCACCTCATATGGTAAATGAGCGTACTCCGGAGGCCTACCCGGTTGATAAAGTACAGGCATTGCCTGGAGAAGCGCTATGTCCCCCTTTTTCAATGCCTCCTTTCAACACTCATCAAAGGACAGCCCTCGCTGAGAATTAGACACAGGCRCTACCGTAGCCAAAGGCTGATACGTGGGCAGGGGGGGTGGATGGTGATGGTCTCACAGCGGACGACCGAGAAAACGTCTTTTGTCTTTGTCGTTGTAGAATTTCATCCACTGTCGGCACGGATGCAGCCATTACTTTAACTGGCATGAGTGGAGGATATAAATCTGGCTCTCGTTCGGGGTCTACTGAGCCCGTGTCAAAGGGATCGTCTGGCCCCATATCATTCTCCAGAGGTGGGGGTTCCGCCACTTTTGCAGAATCTGGCTCTGCCTGAGGCATTACAGTTTCATCGGGAGCCAACAGTTCAAATGAATCTCCTCTGTCTTTTGATTCTCCCTCTGGTATTGCTGAATCAGTCACATTTTGCAACACCTTCTCAGCASGGTGCAAAGTYTTCAAAGCCGTATATACAACTCGCCAGGTGATCAGTATCCCCTCTGGGATCTCTAATTGCAAAGTTTGTTTAGTCTGCAATTCCTCCCCTACTTTCAGCCACAGGGCTAGGTCATAAGGCCCTGCAGACCCTGCAGGAGGAAACCAAGGGCAGTGGTCCCGAACCCAAACAAGAAGCGTTGCCAACCATACGGGGGCAACCTTAAAACCTTGTTCCTTTAAAATGCATTGAAATATTTCAAGCTGGAGCTTCTGCATATTACTCGACGACTGCCGCATAGTTAATGTTTTAAGTACATATAACTTCCCCGCGGCTGCTCACCTGAGTCGTCCGGCGACTGGCGATGAATCGAGCGCTCAAAATTCTTATCCTCCATCCAGCTCAACAGGGGTACACCACTGGTTTTATCTATCTTCTTTTTCCAAGTTTTTCTTTTTCTTTTTCAGGTCCCTGTTCGAGTGCCATTTGTGGTGTATGACTGCACGGACCCTCACATATGCATGCACAGAATCCCTTATTGTTACAATACAGAGAGCATATATTCTTAATCATAGCAGGGAGGTCCCGCTGCCTCCCCCAATCACCATCYGATTCRTGTCCCTTATAGACTAAGAGAAACCATCTCTCTTCCTCCTGGCAACGATCCACACACCTGCTCTCAGATCCRCTTATTCCCAGGGTTTAGCCAGTCACGCGATTCCCTTGATGGTTACAGTTTCCTTACAGAAGAAAACAGCTAAACTAGCATGTTCAGGTCTTACCTCAGGCGTACGTGYGCATCTGCTAGTTGACTTCTATTCCCACAGTACGCTCAGCGCACAGGCCAAAGTCCTATCTTATCTTGGCCAAAATTCCCGAGATTCTTCTCCACATAAGCCTGGTTTCGGCATCTGCCATATCAGATAATCAGCGACAAATGACATGAAAAGGACCTGCACAAGCCAGGTTCCTGCACCTGCCCTATCAGGAATAAGCCACAAGTGACATAAACACCTGCACAAGGCAGGTTCCATCAGCTGCCATATGAGATCCATGGTCAGCAGTGAAGTAAAAACAGCAGCATAAGCCTGGTTCCCGTGACTGCCATATCAGCTAATCAGTGACCCATGACATGAAAAGGACCAGCAGAAGCTGGGTTCTCACGCCTGCCTGATCAGGAATAAGCCAGAAGTGACATCAACACCTGCACAAGCCAGGTTCCAGCACCTGCCGTATCAGGAACTAAACCACAAGTGACATCAACACCTGCTGTCACGTCCCGCCTGTGCGGGAGAGGTGACTCAGATTCGCAAATTCCCTTGGTATGGATTAAGGTGAAACGACACTYAAGGTCTGTACRTAAGCAAAGAMTTTTWCTCTATAGCTAGGCTCATTGGTAAATAATTGGATAACAGAAAAACTTGCCGCTCGCCACTGATGTGGGAGTTTATGCCTTGCGTTACTTACTAGGAAAAGGTAAAAGAATAAAAGAAAGARAGAAGGAGAGAGTGAGAGAAAGAAAGAGAGAGGAAGAGATCACCGGTCCAGGTTCCAGCGTTGGTCCAGCCGACGGGGGTCTCTGGTCCACAGGAGCGCTCCTTCAAAAGTTCCCGAAATGAGTCCCAAGTCCCCAGATCAAAAGTTGAAAGAGAGAAAGAACCGATTCCCCTCCTTGCCTTCCCCTTTTATGCCCGCCGTTCACTTCAAACTGCCCCTCTGCTACGGGGGTAGTTTCGTAGTTCACTTCTATTGGTTCTTATATGTCTCATCTTCACTTAAAGTCACAGTGTCCTTTCTTTTTAGTGCGCATATTCAGTGGGGAAGGGGCTTTGTTGGGTAGGGGGCTTTTCCTGCTGGTGGGTGGATTTTTCAGTATGCTAATTAGGATAGTTCACTCAGTTCAAGTAGTTGTTTCTTTGGTTTTATCAGTCGTTCTTGTTTTCTTAACACTTATCTGGATACTCCCTTATTTGGCCGACTTATGGTGTCATCATATTTCTTCTCCCAAGGCCAGACCCAATTAACTCTCCACAGAGTGAATCCCAGCCTTCCTGGGATTCACCATCTCTCAGTCTTGTGAGTGTTTGAGACATTCCTCAGACAGGCTCAGGGGATCTCCACCCCCTGCTCCCATATCAAGTTTTGTCTCCTGTCACTGGAAAACAGGTCTGTGTTCCAGTGGGTTACAAGTTGGCCTTGGTGTTAGCTGCCAGTTGGTCTCTTACACCTGCGCAGTCCTGGTACCCGTGCCTGCCATATGAGATCCATGGTCACCAATGAAATAAAAACAGCAGCGTAAGCCTGGTTCCTGTGATTGCCATATCAGCTATTCAGTGACCCGTGACGTCACAAGGACCTGCACAAGCTTGGTTCCCTCACCTCCCATACAAGATCCATGGTCACCAGTGAAATAAAAACAGCAGCATAAGCCTGGTTCCCGCGACTGCCATATCAGCTAATCAGCGACCCATGACATGAAAAGGACCAGCAGAAGCTGGGTTCCCACGCCTGCCCGATCAGGAATAAGCCAGAAATGACATCAACATCTGCGCAACACTGGTTCCCCGCACCTGCCATATCTCCTGCTCAACCACCTGTGACATCACAAGCACCTGCACGACAATGTTCCTGTGCCTGCCCCTATCACATACTAAACCAGCAGTGACATAAGCACCTGCAGAAGCGAGGTTCCCACCCTTCCCATATGAGATCCACATTCACCAATGAAATAAAAACAGCAGCGCGAGCCTGGTTCCGCGACTGCTGTGTCAGCTAATCAGCGACCCATGACATCACAAGGACCAGCACAAGCCAGGTTCCCACACCTACCCTATTTGTATCAACCTCTCTAAATTGTTGGAGGTCCAATTAAATGATATTCTGCATAACTGTATCACCAATTGTACATGGGGACATGTATTTGCCCCATTTGAGAAATTGCCATCCCTCACCTCCAAGTCCCGGAGGAGGGTCTCCTCCACCTCCTGAAACAGAACCTTTTGAACATCCTTATACGGTCAAGTGGTCCCCTCCATGGTGTATAATGGTACCAGAGCGCCCAGGCCTGGATTATAGCAGAATTAATAGAACCAGATACGAGTGGGCTTGGTCTATTAGACACGTGGGGGCTGGAGACCCYGACCCCAAACACCCTGTCRATAGGGAGCCTGAAGCTCCCCCAGCTAGAGAACCATCTCACCTGATGAACTGTACTGTAATCCTGAATTGTACTACTGGAGCAGGAGATCCTATTGAGACATGGTACATTCCTGAACTCCGAACHTTCCTGCGAGATATGTGCACCTGCTGGGGATACCCTCACCTGGGTTTCAAAACCATCTCAGATGAGAGATGTAATGGGTCTGCTGAAGATATGAGGATGGAAAATAGATGTGGCATTCCGCCAAGCCACGGTCCTCAACGTACAAAAAACCTGTTGGTTAATTTTACGGGTTCCTGGGCACCTAAGCATGATGAGTATCAGTGTGAAACTGCACAATACCCCGCCCCATATGGGACATTGTGGGGATGTTCGGATGGGAAGTTATACTCTCACCTCAACGTGAGACAGCATGCGGGATTACAATGCGGGATAGGGATCCCCACAATGTGCCCTCATAGGGTATTCAATTTTACAATGCCCAACGGCACTCGAAGGCGCCGGGAAAGCGTCAAAGTCTGACCCGACTGGGCGGTGCTTGGAGTCCAAACACCCGATTACTATGCATGGGGGATGAAAACATCAYTGATGCTAGAAAACATATTTACCCCATATGTGACCCTTAAAAGACATCAGTTTGTCCTAGAGAACTTGACCTGGCAAGTGCACATGTTGAGCAATTGGACGCAACRTGCTTTTGGGGAGGTAGATCTACAAGTTCAACAAGTGTCAAAGATGACTCTGCAAAATCGATTAGCTTTAGATATGTTATTGKTAAAAGAACATGGAKTATGTGGAAYGTTAAATTTAACAGAAGGGGAATGCTGTATCGCCATTCATAATGCCTCCACCTCTATAGAAGAAGCTCRCGCAAAGRTGAAGGAAATCRCCGACAAGACYGGAGAATTGTTCCAAGCAATGCAGCCAGCAGACTGGTTTGGAGGATGGAGTCCCAGATCCTGGATTGTGTCGCTGTTAAAATTTCTTGGACTCACGGGGTGGGAGAGATGGCTTGTAAATTTTGGCCTTATGATATTAAGTGTATTTTTGTCTCTAATGATAGGCCTTGCAGTAATTAGGTATATGATTTCTCACCTTCTATCCTCTCTCTCTCCCTCTGTCCGCTATGTACGGATCACAATGGTCGAAGAAGGTCTTGGAGTGTTTGAGCCACGGGGGAGCCAGCTGTGACATCAACACCTGCACAAGCCAGGTTCCCGCTCCTGTCCTATCAAGTACTCTACCACATTTGACATAAATGCCTGCACAAGCCATGTTCCTGCACCTCCCATACCAGCTTGTCAGCCACCAATGACATCTCAAGCATCTACAGGGCAAGATTCCTGTTCCTGCTCTATAAGTACTTAGCCAGCAGTGACATAAGGACCTGCTCAAGCCAGGTTCCCAGGCTTACCATATGAGATCCACAGTCACCAATGGAATAAAAATAGCAGCATAAGCCTGGTTCCCGCGATTGCCATATCAGCTAATCAGCGACCCCTGAAATCTCAAGCACCTGCCCAAGCCAGGTTCCCGCACCTGCCCTGTCAGGTACTAAGCCACAGGTGACATAAACACCTACGCAATCCTGGCTCCCGTGCCTGCCATATCGCCTACTCAACCACCTGTGACATCACAAGCACCTGCACAGCAAGGTTCCCGTGCCTGCCCTATCAGGCACTAAGCCAACAGTGACATAAGCACCTGCTCAAGCCAGGCTCCCGGGCTTGCCGTATGAGATCCACAATCACCAATGAAAGAAAAACTTCAGCGTAAGCCTGTTTCCCATGATCGCCATATCAGCTAAACAGCAACCCGTGACATCACAAGGACCAGCAGAAGCCACCCTGCACCTGCCCGATCAGGTACTAAGCCAGCAGTGACATCAACACCTGCACAAGCCAGGTTCCTGCAGCTGCCCTTTCAGGAACTAAGCCACAAGTGACATAAACACCTACGCAATCCTGGTTCCMGTGCCTGCCTTAYGAGATCCATGGTCACAAGTGAAATAAAAAGAGCAGCATAAGCCTGGTTCCCACTACAGCCAAATCAGCTAATCAGCGACCCGTGACATCCCAAGCACCTGCACACACCAGGTTCCCACACCTGCCCTATCAGGAGTAAGCCTGAAGTGACATCAACACCTGCACAAGCCAGGTTCCCACACCTGCCCTATTAGGTACTAAGACACAGGTGACAAAAACACCACCTCAATCCTGGTTCCCGTGCCTGCCATATCGCCTACTCAACCACCAGTGACATCACAAGCACCTGCGCGGCAATRTTCCCATGCCTGCCCTATCCGATCCTAAGCCAGCAGTGACATCAACACCTGCACAAGCGAGGTTCCTGCGCTTGTCATATGAGATCCGTAGTGAGCACTGAAATAAAAACATCAGCATAAGCCTATTTCCCGCGACTGCCATATCAGCTAAGGAGCGACCCATGACATAACAAATACCAGCACAAGCCAGGTTCCCACACCTGCCCTATGAGGTACTAAGCCAGCAGTGACACCAACACCTGCTCAAGCCAGGTTCCTGCACTTGCCATATGAGATCCATAGTTACTACTGAAATAAAAACAGCAGCGTAAGCCTGGTTCCCGTGATTGCTATGTCAGCTAAGCAGCGACCCGTGACATCACAAGGACCGGCACAAGCTGGGTTCCCGCGCCTTCTCTATCAGCAATAAGCCAGAAGTGACATCAACACCTGCAGAAACCGGGTTCCTGCACCTGCCCTATCAGGTACTAAGGCACAGGTGACATAAACACCAGCGCAATCCTTGTTCCTGTGCCTGTCATATCGCCTACTCAATCACCTGTGACATCACAAGCACCTGCACAGCACGGTTCCCGCCCTTGCCATATGAGATCCACATTCACCAGTGAAACAAAAACAGCAGCGGAAGCCTGGTTCCCACCGCTGCATATCAGCTAATCAGCGACCCATTACATCCAAGTACCTGCACAAGGCAGGTTCCCGCACCTGCCCTATGAGGTACTAAGCCAGCAGTGACATCAACACCTGCACAAGCGGGATTCCTGCGCCTGTCATACGAAGTACACAGCCACCAGCGACATTGAAACAGCAGTATAAGCCAAGTTCCCACACCTCCCATATCAGCTTGTCAGCCACCGATGACGTCACAAGCACCTACAGGGAAGGTTCCCAATCCTGCCCTATCAAGTACTAAGCCAGCAGTGGCATAAGCACCTGCTCAAGCCAGCTTCCTGCGCTTGCCATATGCAATCCACACTCACCAATGAAATAAAAACATCAGCGTAAGCCTGGTTCCCGTGATTGCCATATCAGCTAATCAGCGACCCGTGACACTACAAGTACCGGCACAAGCCAGGTTCCCACACCTGCTCTATCAGGCACTAAGCCAGTAGTGACATCAGCGCCTGCACCAGCACCCAGCATCCATCACCCAGCACACAGACTTGTCCAGCACCCGCACATGTCCAGCACCCGTCGCCCCCAGCACCCAGCACCCAGCCACCTCCAGTACCCAGCATCCCCAGTGCTCAGCACCCAGCACCTGGACATGCCCAGCACCCGTAAATGACCAGCACCCAGCACCCTCACAGCCCATCACCCAGCACCCCCAAAGGCCAGCACACAGCACCTGGACATGCCCAGCACCCAGCACCCAGCACCCCTGGCACCCAGCAACGATCATCCACAGCATCCAGCACCCATCACCCCCAGCGCCCTGCACCCAGCACACCCAATGGCCAGCACCCAGCAACYGGACATGCCTAGTGCCCACCACCCCCAACACCAAGCACCCAACACCCCCAATGGCCAGCACCCACACATGCCCAGCACCCAGCACCCCCAGTGCCCAGCATGCAGCACCACCAGTGCCCAGCACCCAGCCACTTACAGCAGCCAGGAGCCCCAGCACCCAGCACCCATGACCCAGACATGCTCAGCACCCAGCACCCCCAGCACCCAGCATGCAGCACACACAGTGCCCACCACCCAGCACCCAGCATCCAGCACCTGGACATGCCCAGCACCCAGCACCCCCAGCGCCCAGCATGCAGCACACGCAGTGCCCACCACCCAGCACCCAGCATCCAGCACCCGGACATGCCCAGCACCCAGCACCCCCAGCGCCCAGCAACCCCCACCCGGCCATGACCAGCACCTGGACATACCCAGCACATGTATACACCCATCACCCAGCACACCCAGCACCCAGCAACCAGCACCTGGACAAGGCTAGCACCCGGACATACGCAGCACACCCACTGCCCAGCACCCAGCACCCGGACATGCCGAGCACCCAGCACCCCCAACGCCCAGCATGCAGCACACCCAGTGCCCAGCACCCAATGCCCAGCACCCAGCACACCCAGCACCCGGACATGCCTGTTAGCCATCACCCCCAGTGCACAGCAACAATCATCTCCAGCACCCAGCACACAGCACCGGACATGCACAGCAACCAGCATCCCCAGTATGAGCAACCCCAGCACCCAGCACCCACCACCTGGACATGCCCAGCACCCAGACATGCCCAGCACCCACATATTACCAGCATCCAGCACCCCCAGCGCCAGCACACCCAGTACTCAGACAGGCCCAGCACCAAGCACCCCCAGTGACCAGCACYGAACACCACTACTGACGAGCACCCAGAATCCAGACATGCCCAGCACCCAAATATGACCAGCACCCTGACACACACAGCACCATGACATGCCCAGCACCCGTACATTCCCAGCACCAAGCACGCAGAACCCCCAGTGCCCAGCACCAGGCACCTGGACATGCCCACTACAGTGACATGCTCACTAACCAGACACCCCCACCCCCAGAGCCTAGTACCACCAGAGCCCAGCACCCAGCTCCCACACATGGCCTTTACAGCCCCACTAACTATAAGGCTCTGTGCTTCCTCTAATCCTAACCCTTAACTTTGCCACAGTCCAAGCCCGAAAAACACCCACTATCTTAACCGCCGACACAGAAGTAGCCAGGGGTGAAAACTGCTAGTGGCCATCACCTACCTTTGGCAGCCCCTTCACAGACCCACCAACATGGGGGCTCTGCGCTTACTGTACCACTCAACCATCAACCTTGCCAGAGCCCCACTCCAACACAGACAAGCACCCCATCGGGCTCCCACACAGAATTAACCAGGACTGAAAGATGCTGGCGGCTCTCACCTTCCCTTGGCAGTCCGTTCACAGGCTCAACAGCACTGTAGCTCTGTGCTTGCTCTGACCCTATCCCTAACCCTGGCCAGAGTCCAAGCCCAAAACAGACCCCCCCCACCTTAAACCCCGATAGAGAAGTGGCCAGGAGTGAAAACTGCTKGAGGCCCTCACCTTCCCTTGACAGCCCCTTTGCAGCCCCAACAAAAGCAGGGCTCTGCGCTTGCTCTACCAAGTAACACTCACCATTACCACAGCCGAGAAAACATGGCTAGGAGTGAAAGCTGTTACTGCACCGCACCTTCCCTTGCCAGTCCGTTCACAGGCCCTAAAGCACCGTGGCTATGCGCTTGCTCTCGGTGGTAGCTGTAGAGTGATGGTGGCCCCCAGCCTGGGCTTGGGATAGCCAAGGCGGTGACGTGCACCCATGCCCTAGTGGGGCACCTCTTGGGGTTTCTCAGCCCCACAGAGCCGCTCTTTGTGGGAGGGCGTGGTGATGTTGGGGCCAGACTCACCACGTCGCTGAGGCAGGAGCTGAGGAGGATGAGGGCCACCAGGATGTTGGCGGTGGTGTCCTCCTCGGGGACAGTGTCATGGAAGTGTTGGAGGAAGGCCTTGCCCTTCTGCACTGGTGGCAGGTGGCTCATGGAGGATGGGGCATTGGGGAGGAAGGCGCCCAGGTCATACTGCGGGGTAAGAGGCCACTGTCAGCAGAGGACATCCCTCTGGAATGGGAACAGGTTGGATGGGGAAGTTCTCCTCAGGTGAGGTGGGGATGTCCCTCTGGCATGGAGAGGGAATGTATGCTGAGCACTGGGGTTCTGGGTGTTCGGCATGAACTGGTGCTGGGCATGTCCAGGTACTGAGCATGTGTGGGTGCTGGGCATGTCCTGGTGCTGAGCATGTTCAGGTCCTGCGAGCTGGGCCCTGGGGTTGATGGGTGCTGGAGGTGGCTGGGTGCTGTGTGCTCTGGGCGTGCTGGGTATGTGTGGGTGCTGGGCGTATCAGGGTGCAGGTTGCTGGGTGCTGGGGGTGCTGGGTCTTGGGCCTGTGGTGCTGGCTGCTGGGGGTGCCTGGAAATGTGTGCTGGGGGTACTGCTTTTGGGCACTGGGGTGCTGGATGTTGGGCATGTCCATGTGCTAGGTGATGGGTTTGTGGGTGCTATGTACCGGGTGCTGGGCATGTCCAGGTCCTGGGTGTGTGGTTTTGAGTGCTGCAGGTTCCGGGCATATCCAGGTCCTGGGCATATCCAGGTGCTGGTTGCTGGATGGTGGGTGCTGGGGATGGTGGGTGCTGGGCATTTCCGGGTTCTCGCATGTCTCTGTGCTGGGTACTGGGCAGTGGGGCTGTTGGTTGCTGTGCTCCGGCGGTGCTGGGTGCTGGGCATGTCAAGGTACTGGGCATGACCGGGAGCTGAGTGTGCTGGGTGCTGGGTACTGGGAACTGGTTGTGCTCTGTGCCTGGCATGTCCGTCTTCTGGGTGCTGGGCACTGTGCGTGTCGGGTGCTGGAGGTGGCTGGGTGCTGGTTTCTGGGGGTGCTGGGAATGTGCGAGGGCTGCGCACATCCTGGTGCTGGGCGTGTCCCTGTGCTGGGTGCTGCACGCTGGCTGCTGGGCCATGGGGGTGCTGGGTGCTTTGCATGTCCGGGTGCTGGGCATGTCCGGATCCTAGGTGCTGGGGTTGCTGGGTACTGGGCACTGGGGGTGCTGGTTGCTGGATATGTTCGTGTGTCTTCTGGGCGCAGCGGGTGCTTGTTGTGGTGTGCCAGGGTTGCTGGGTGCTGGGCATGTCCGTCTGCTGGGTGTTAGGGTTGCTGGGGGTGCTGGGCACTGGGGGTGCTGAGCATGTCCAGGTCAGGGGTGCTGGTGGTCCTGGGTGCTGTAAGCAGCTGGGTGCTGGGCACTGGGGGTGCTGGCCGTGTCCAGGTGCTGGCCATTGGGGGTGTTGGGTGCTGGGCGTTGGGTGTGGTGGGCGCTAGGCACGTCCGGTTGCTGGATGCTGGCCATTGGGTGTGCTGGGTGTTGGGCGCTGGGAGTGATGGGTGCTGGGCATGTCCGGGTGCTGGGTGATGGGCGCTGGGGTTCCTGGGTGCTGGAGGTGGCTAGGTGCTGGGCGCTGGGTGTGCTGGGTATGTGTGGGTGCTGGGCGTGTGCGGGTTCTGGTTGCTGGGTGCTGGGGGTGCTGGGTGCTGGGCGTATACGTGCACTGGGCATGTCCGTGTAGTGGGTGCTGGGTGCCATACACTGGGTGTGCTGGGTGTGGGGCACTGGGGGTGCTGGCTGGTGGGCATGTCCAGTTGCTGGGTGCTGCCCACTGGGGCTGCTGGCTGCTGGGCCCTCGGGGTGGTGGATGCTGGGCATGTCCGGGTGCTGGGCATGTCCAGATGCTGGGTGCTGGGGGTGCTGTGTACTGGGCACTGGGGGTGCTGGTTGCTGAGCATGTCCTGGTGCTGTGTGCTGGGCGCTGGGGGTGCTTGTTGTGGTGCGCTGGGTGTGCTGGGTGCTGGGCATGTCTGGGTGCTGGGTGCTGGGCGCTAGGGGTGCTCGGTGCTGGGAATGTGTTGGTGCTGGGCATATGTGGGTGCTGGGCATGTCTGGGTGCT
>JAYKAV010000958.1:5638-21670 GCA_035582835.1 Phoebastria nigripes | reverse complement strand
TGGGCACTGGGGGTGGTGTGTACTGGGCCTTTCTGGGTTCTCAGCATGTCCGKGTGCTGGGTGCTTGCCATTGGGTGTGCTGGGTGTTGGGCCCTCGGGGTGCTGGGCACTTGGGATACTGAGTGCTGGAGGTGGCTGGGTGCTGGGCGCTGGGGTGATGGTGTTGGATATGCGCGGGTACTGATCATATCTGGGTGCTGGGTAGTGGGTACTCATGGTGCTGGGCACTGGGTGTGCTTGGAGTTGAGCGCTGGGGGCGCTGGTCCTGAGGATGTTCAGTTGCTGGGTGCTGGGCCCTGTGCTTGTGCTGGTAGCTGGGCAGTGTGGGTGGTGGGTGGTGGGTGCTGGTGGTGCTGGGTACTGGGCCTGTTCAGGTTCTTTGCGCTGGCTCGTGGGTGCTGGGGGTGCTGGCCATTGTGGTTGCGGGGTGCTGGGCAAGTTGTGGTGCTGGGTGCTGAGCCTGTGTTGCTGGGTGCTGGGGGTGTTGTGTCCTGGGCATCTGCGGGTGCTGTGTGCTGGCCATTGGGGGTGCTGGGTGATGAGCAGTGCTGTGCACTGGGGTTGATAGGTGCTGGGCATGTCTGCGTTGTGGATGCTGGTCATTGGGGCTCTGGGTGGTGGACGATGGGGATGCTGGGTGGTGAGCACTGCTGGGTGCTGGGTTTGCTAGTTGCTGGGCATGTCCAAGTGCTGGGTGCTCGGCTTTGGGTGTGCTGAGTACTGGGCACCTGATGTGCTGAGCATGTCCGGTTCCTGGGTGCTGGTCACTGGTGGTCCTGGGTGTTGGAAGTCGTTGGGTGCTGGGCGCTGGGGGTGCTGGGTGCTGGGCACAGGGGGTGTTGGGCGCGGGGGTTGGCTGGATACTGGCCGCTGGGGTGATGGGGGATGGGTATGTGCGTCTGCACCCAACACCCCCAGTGCCCAGCGCCCAGCACCCAGCACTCCCCATGGCCAGCACACAGCACCCGCATATGCCCAGCACCGGCACAAGCCCAGCCCCCATCACCAAGGGCGCCCAGTACCCAGGAACAAGACATGCTCAGCACCTCAGCTGCCCAGTACTCAGCACCCGCAATGGCCAGCACCAAGCAAATGGATATACCCAGCACCCAGCACCCCAAGAGCCCACCACCCACCATCCTCAGTGGCCAGAAGGCAGCACCTGACTTGCCCAGCCCCCAGCACTGCCAGCCCCCGCCACCAGGCACCCACCACCCCCTCCCCCCAGCAACACAGGCTCAGCACCCAGCACCAGCACATGCCCAGCACCCTGCACCCGCAGTGCCCACCACCCCCAGCACCCAGGATACGGCTCAGAGAACATGAACATGCCCAGCACTCAGCACCCCCAGTGCCCAGTGCCCAGCACCCAACGACTTCCAACACCCAGGGCCACCAGACACCACCACCCAGCACCCAGACATGCCCACCACCCTGAACCCCCAGTGCCCACCAACCAGCACTCCCCATGGCTAGCACCCAGCACATGGACATGCCCAACACCCACCACCCACAGCGCCTACCACCCAGCACCCCCAATGGCCAGCACACAGCACCCGCAGATGCCCAGCACCCACCACCCCCACCACCCAGCAACACAGGCTCAGCACCCATCACCACAACTTGCCCAGCACCTCACGCCCCCAATGGCCAGCACCCCCACACCCACGATCCAGCGCAAAGAACCTGAACATGCCCAGCACCCATCACCCCAAGCACCCATCACCCCGAGGGCCCAGCACCCAGCACACACAATGGCCAACACCCGGACATGCCCAGCCCCCAGAACCCCCAGCAACCAGCACCCAGATAATTCCAGCAACTAGCATGCCCAGCACCCAGCACCCAAGCATCTCCAGTATGCAGCACCCCAAGCACCCAGCACCCCCAACACCCCAGCACCCAACATTGTGCCCAGCGCCTGCACGTGCCCATCCCCCATCACCCCAGCGCCCAGCACCCAGACGACTCCAACTCACAGCACCACCAGTGCCTAGCACCCACCACCCCCAGCACCCAGCACATGGACATGCCCAGCACCTGCACATACCCAGCACCCAGCAACCCCAGTGCCAAGCACCCAGCACCCCAAATGCCCAGCACCCACCATCCGGACATGCCCAGCACCTGCACATGCCAAGCACCCTGCACCTCCAGCAACCATCATCCAGCACCCGCAGCACCCAGCACCCAGCCACCTCCAGCACCAGGCACCCCCAGCACCCAGCACCCAGCACCCCCAGCGCCCGGCACCCCCAGCGCCCAGCACCCAACGACTTCCAACACCCAGGACTACCAGCGTCCAGCAGCCAGTGCCCGGACATGCCCAGCAGCCTGCACCCCCCGTGCCCAGCACCCCCAGTGCCCAGCACCCCTAGCACCCAGGACATGCCCAGCACCCAGCACCCTCAGTACCCAGCACCCACCACCCCTAGCACCGATCACCCAATGACTTCCAACACCCAGGACCACCAGACACCACCACCCAGCACCCTGACAAGCCCACCACCCAGCACCCCCAGCGCCCACCACCCAGCAACCCAATGGGCCGGCGCCCAGCATCCAGCACCCCCAGCGCCCAGCAAAAACACAATTCTAGCCCCCAGCAACCCCAGTGCCCAGCACCCAGCAACCGCACATGCCCAGCCCTCATCACCCAGGGCGCCCAGCACCCAGATAATTCCAGCACCCAGCATGCCCAGCACCCAGCACCCAAGCATCTCCAGTATGCAGCACCCCCAGCACCCAGCAATCCAGCACCCGCAGCACCCAGCCACATCCACCACACRGCACCACCACTGCCCAGAACCCAGCATCTCCAGCGCCCAGCATCCAGCATCGACAATGGCGGGCACTCAGCACCCGGACATGCCCACCAACCAGCACCCCCATCACCCAGCACCCACTACCCTCAGTGCCCAGCAACCAGCACCCGGACAAGCACAGCACCCGGACATGTGCAGCAACCCGCAAGCCCTGGGTCCAGCACCCAGCACCTGAACATGCCCAGGACCCAGGGTCGCCACTGCCTAGCACGCACCACACCCATAACCCAGCACCCGCACATGCCCAGCGCCCGCACATGCCCATCCCCCATCACCCCAGTGTCCAGCAGCCAGATGACTCCTGCACCCAGCACCTCTAGCGCCCAGTAGGTGAGCCTGTCCAGCACCAAGCACTGCCTGCACCCAGCACCCATCATCCCAGGCACCCAACCACCCCGACCACCCAACAAGCCCAGCACCCAACACAGACCACCCCCATCGCCCAGCACCCGGACATGCCCAGCACCGGATCATGCCGAACACCCAGCACCCCACTGCTCAGCAGACATTCAGCATAGRGGGACATCCCCACCCCACTTCAGGAGAATGGCCCCATCCAAGCTGTCCCCAGTCCACAGGGATGTGCTCTGCTGACAGTGGCCTCTCACCCCGCACTATGACCCAGGCAGCTTCCTCCCCAAAGCCCCATCCTCCAAGAGCCACCCACCACCAGCGCAGAAGGGCAAGGCCTTCCTCCAACACTTCCTCCACACTGTGCCTGAGGAGGACACCACCACCAACATCCTGGTGGCCCTCATCCTCCTCAGCTCCTGCCTCAGCGACGTGCTGAGCCTGGCCCCACCATCACACGCCCTCCCCCACACAGCAGCTCTGTGGGGCTGAGGAACCCCAAGAGGTGCCCCACTAGGGCATGGATGCACGTCAGCACCTTGGGTAGCCCCAAGCCCAGAGTGTTGGCCACCATCCCTCTACAGCTACCACCCAGAGCAAGCTTCTATGGACCTGGTGCTTTAGGGCCTGTGAACGGACTGCCAAGGGAAGATGAGGTGCACTAACTGCTCTCACTCATAGCCATGTTTTCTKGGCTCCAGCAAGGGTGAGTGTTACTTGGTAGAGCAAGTGCAGTGCTCTGGTTTTGTTGGGGCTGCGAAAGGGCTCTCAAGGGAAGGTGAGGGCCTCAGCAGTTTTCACCCCTGGCCACATCTGTATCGGAGGTTATGTTCTTGGCTGTCGATTTCAGCCTGGGACTTTGGCAAGCTCGAGTGTTAAGATTAGAGCAAGCGCAGAGCCTCTTAGTTGGTGGAGCTGAGTGAGGGCTGCCAAGAGACTGGCAGCATCTGGACATGCCCAAAAATCAGACATGTCCAGCAGCCTTATGTTCCCAGCACCAAGCAACCAGAACCCCGGGCACCAGTCACCCAGCCATGCCCACCTCCGTGACATGCTCAGCCACCAGCCCCAGCCAGCGCCTAGTACCACCAGAGCCCAGCACCCAGCTTCCGCACAAGCCTTTTACAGCCGTAACAACTCTAATGCTCTACGCTTGCTCTAATCTGACTTTTAAACTTATCAGACTCCAAGCCCAAAACATACTCTCAGCACCTAAACCACCGATACAGAAGTAGCCAGGGGTAAAAACATGGCATGTTGCGGTGCTGGGTGCTGTGCCTGTGTTGCTGGGTACTGGGAGTGGTGGGTGCTGGGCATACGCGGGTGCTGTGTGCTGGCCATTGGAGGTGCTGGTTGCTAGGTGCTGTGGGAGGTGGGTGTTGGGCATGTCCGTGTGCTGGGTGCTGGCCATTGGGTTGTTGAGTGGTGGGCGCTGGGGGGTGTTGGGTGGTGGGCATGTCTGGGTGCTGGGTGGTGGTGTCTGGTGGCCCTGGGTGTTGGAAGTCGTTGGGTGCTGGGCGCTGAGGGTGATGGGTACTGGGTACGGAGGGTGCTGGGTGCTGGGCATATCCTGGTTCTGGGGGTGTTTGGCTCTGGGGGTGCAGGGTGGTGGGCGCTGGGGGTGCCGGGTGCTGGGTGCTGGGGGTGGTGGGTGCTGGAGGTGGCTGGGTTCTGGTGCTGCGGGTGATGGGTGCTGAGTGCTGGAGGTGCTGGGTATATGTGGGTGCTGTATGCTAGCCATTGGGGGTGCTGGGTGCTAGGCGCTGTGGGTGGTGGGGGTTGGGCAAGTCCTTGTGCGGGGTGCTGAGCAGTGCTGTGCGCTGGGGTTGATAGGTGCTGGGCATGTCCGGGTTGTGGATGCTGGTCACTGGGGGCTCTGGGTGCTGGGCAATGGGGATGCTGGGTGCTGAGCACTGCTGGACACTGGGCTCGCTAGTTGCTGGGCATGCCCGATGCTGGATGCTGGGCTTTGGGTGTGCTGGGTGCTGGGCACAGGGGGTGCTGGCTGTTGGGCACTGGGGGGTGTTGGGTGCTGGAGTGGCTGGGTGCTGGGTGCAGGGTGTGCTGGTTGCTGGACAGATTCCTGTGCTGGGTGCTGTGGGTGCCGGGTGCTGGGGTCGTCTGGGTGCTGGGCGCTGGGTGCTGGGGTGATGGGGGATGGGTATGTGCGGCTGCAGCCAACACCCCCAGCGCCCAGCACCCAGCACTCCCCATGGCCAGCACCCAGCAACCAGACATGGCACACCCACCACCTACAGCGCCTAGCACCCAGTACCCGCAATAGCCAGCACGCAGCAAATGGATATACCCAGCACCCAGCATCCCAGAGCCCAGCACCCACCTCCCTCAACGGCCAGCAGGTAGCACCTGGACTTGCCCAGACCCCAGCACCCACCACCCCCAGCACCCAGCACCACAGGCTCAGCACCCAGCACCAGCACATGCCCAGCACCCCGCACCTGCAGTGCCCACCACCACCGGCACCCAAGATAGTGCTCACAGAACATGAACGTGCCCAGCACTCAGCACCGCCAGTGCCCAGCACCCCCAGCACGCAGCACATGCCCAGCACCCAGCACTCCCCACGGCCAGCACCCACCACCCTCAGTGCCCAGCACCCACCACCCCCAGCACCCAGCACACAAAGACTTCCAAAACCCAGGACAACCAGTGCCCACCACCCAGCACCCCCAATGGCCAGCACCCAGCACCCGCATATGCCCATCACCCACCACCCCCTCCACCCAGCAACACAGGCTCAGCACCCAGCACCACAACATGCCCGGCACCCCGCACCCCCAATGGCCAGCACCCCCACACTCACGATCCAGCGCAAAAAGAACCTGAACATGCCCAGGAACAAGCACCCTCAGCGCCCAGCACCCACCACCCACACTGCCCAGCAACCAGCACCCGGACAATCACAACACCGGACATGTGCAGCAACCAGCAACCCCAGGACCCAGCACCCAGCACCCGCACATGCCCAGCACCCGCATATGCCTAGCCCCCATCACCTAGGGCACCCAGAACCCAGCCAAATCCAGCACCCAGCATGCCCAGCACCCAACATCTGAACATGTCCAGTACGCAGCACCTCCAGCACCCCCAGCACCCGGCACCCAGCCACATCCACCACACAGCACCACCACTGCCCAGAACCCACCACCCCCAGCGCCCAGCATCCAGCATCGACAACGGCAGGCACTCGGCACCGCCCAGCACCCGCACATGCCCCTCCTCCAGCACCCCACCATCCACCACCCAGCCACATCCACCACACAGCACCACCACTGCCCAGAACCCACCACCCCCAGCGCCCAGCATCCAGCATCGACAACGGCAGGCACTCRGCACCCGGACATGCCCAGCAACCATCATCCCCGTTGCTCAGCAACCACCACCCTCACTGCCCAGCAACCAGCACCCAGAGAAGCACAACACCCGGACATGCGAAGCAACCCGCAAGCCCTGGGTCCAGCACCCAGCACCTGAACATGCCCAGCACTCAGCACCGCCAGCGCCCAGCAACCAGTGCCCAGCACCCGCACATGCCCAGCACACCGCACCCGCACATGCCCAGCACCCCCAGCACCCAGGACATGAGCAGCACCCATTGCTCAGCAACCACCACCCTCACTGCCCAGCAACCAGCACCCAGAGAAGCACAACACCCGGACATGCGAAGCAACCCGCAAGCCCTGGGTCCAGCACCCAGCACCTGAACATGCCCAGGACCCAGGGCCCCCACCGCCCAGCACCTGGCACACCCATTACCCAGCACCCGCACATGCCCAGTGCCCACACATACCCATCAACTGTCACCCCAGTAGCCAGATGGCTCCAGCTCCGCTAGCACCCAGCACGGGAGCCTGTCTAGCACCAAGCACAGCCTGCAGCCACCACCTGTCATCCCCAGCACGCAGCATCCAACCACCCCAAGTGTACAAGAACCCCAGTGCCCAACACCCAACACCCCCAGAGACCAGATATGCCCAGCACCGGATCATGCCGAACACCCAGCACCCCACTGCTCAGCACCCAAACCCTCTCCATGACAGAGTGACATYCCCACCCCACTTCAGGAGAATGGCCCCATCCAAGCTGTCCCCAGTCCACAGGGATGTGCTCTGCTGACAGTGGCCTCTCACCCCGCACTATGACCCAGGCAGCTTCCTCCCCAAAGCCCCATCTACCAAGAGCCATCCGCCACCAGCACAGAAGGGCAAGGCCTTCCTCCAACACTTCCTCCACACTGTGCCCGACGAGGAGAACACCGCCAACATCCTGGTGGCCCTCATCCTCCTCAGCTCCTGCCTCAGCGACGTGGTGAACCTGGCACCACCATCACCACGCCCTCCCCCACACAGCAGCTCTGTGGGCCTGAGGAACCCCAAGAGGTGCCCCACTAGGGCATGGATGCACGTCACCACCTTGGATAGCCTACGCCCAGGGTGCTGGCCACCATCCCTCTACAGCTACCACCCAGAGCAAGCTTCTATGGCCCCGGTGCTTTAGGGCCTGTGAACGGACTGCCAAGAGAAGATGAGGTGCACTAACTGCTCTGACTCATAGCCATGTTTTCTGGGCTCCGGCAAGGGTGAGTGTTACTTGGTAGAGCAAGCGCAGWGCYCTGGTTTTGTTGGGGCTGAGAAGGGGCTGTCAAGGGAAGGTGAGGGCCTCAAGCAGTTTTCACTCCTGGCCACTTCTGTATCGGGGTTTCAGAGGGTGGGGGTACGTTTTGGGCTTGGAGTCGGTCCAGGCTTAGGGAAGGATTGGAGGAAGCGCAGAGGTAGAGTGTTGTTGAGCCTGTGAACGGAGTGCCGAGAGAAGGGGAGAGCCGCCAACATCGTTCAGTCCTGGCTAACTCCGTGTGGGAGCGCGATGGGGTGCTTGTCTGTGTTGGAATTGGGCTCCGGCCGCGTGCATGGTTGAGCGGTACAGCAAGCGCAGAGCCCCGGTGTTGGCCGGGCTGTGAAGGGGCTGCCCCGGGAAGGGGAGTGCTCCCGACAGCTTTCAGTCCTGGTTCCTTCTGTGTTGGAGCGCCCTCTGGTCGGTGTCCATTTTGGAGCCGGGCTCTGATGCCGTTATGGGATACGTTGGTGTTAGGTGGGAGAAGAAAGGCAGAGGGCGGCTGGTGGTGCGGCGGAGAAGGGTCTGCCGAGGGTAGGTGATGGCCACTAGCAGTTTTCACCCCGGCCACTTGTGTATCGGGGAGGTTAAGGTGGTGGGTGTCCGTTTTGGGCTTGCCGTCTGGCAAGCCTTAGGATGAGAGGAAGTGCAGAGCCACGGTGGTGTTGAGGCTGTGAAGGGCCTGGCAAGTGAAGGTGAGGGCCACCAAGGGTTTTCAGTCCTGACCACTTCTGTGTGGCGGTGGCCACTTCTGCTTGAGGTGGTGGGCGTCCGTTTTGGGCTTGGACTATGGCAAGGTTTAGGGTAAAGATCAGAGCAAGGGCAGAGTCGCAGCGCTGGTGGGGCTGTGAAAGGGTTATCAAGGGAAGGTGAGGGCCAGACATGCTTTCACTCTTGGCCACTTCTGTATCGGAGGTGAAGGTGGTGGGTGTCCGTTGTGGGCTTGGACTGTGGCAAGGATTAGGGCTAGGCTCAGAGCAAGCGCAGAGCTACGGTTTTGGTGGGAGAGTGAAAGGGCTGCCCAGGGACGGTGTGGTTCAGCAACAGTTTTCCCTCCTAGCCATATTTGTGTTGGCTTCCAAGCTGATGTGGTTCCCTTGTTTTCTGGGCTCCGGCAAGGATGAGTGTTACTTGGTAGAGCTCGCGCAGAGCCCTGTTTTTTCTGGGGCTGCGAAGGGGCAGTCGAGGGCAGGTGAGGGCCTCAAGAAGTTTTCACCGCACTCTTGGTTGTTGGAGGATGGGGCGTTGGGGAGGAAGGYGCCCGGGTCATAGTGCGGGGTGGGAGGCCACTGTCAGCAGAGCACATCCCTGTGGACTGGGGACAGGTTGGATGGGGCCGTTCTCCTGAAGTGGGGTGGGGATGTCCCTCTATGCTGAATGTCTGCTGAGCAGTGGGSTGCTGGGTGTTCGGCATGAAGCKGTGSTGGGCATGTCCGGGCTCTGAGCAAGTGTGGTTGCTGGGCATGTCCGGTTCCTGTGTSCTGGGCGCTGGGGTTCCTGGGTGCTGGAGGTGGCTGGGTGCTGTGTGCTCTGGGCGTGCAAGGGCATGTGCAGGTGCTGGGCGTATCAGGGTGCTGGCTGGTGGGCGCTGGGGGTGCTGGGTGCTGGGCCTGTTGTGGTTCTGGGTCTTGGGCCTGTGTTGGTGGGTGCTGGAGGTGCCTGGAAAGGTGTGGTGGGGGTGCTGGGCACTGGGAGTGCTGGGTGCTGGGCATGTGCTGGTGGTGGGTGCTTAGGCTGTGGTGCTGGGTAGTGAGGGTGCTGGTTGCTGGGCGCTGGGGGTGCTGGGTGCTGGGCCTGTTGTGGTTCTGGGTCTTGGGCCTGTGTTGGTGGATGCTGGGCATGTGGATGTGCTAGGCGATGGGTTTGCGGGTGCTCTGTGCTGGGCATGTCCAGGTGCTGGGTGTGTAGTTTTTGGGAGCTGTGGGTTCTGGGCATGTTTGGGTCCTAGGCATATCCAGGTGCTCGGCGCTGGGGGTGGTGTGTACTGGGCCTTTCTGGGTTCTCAGCATGTCCATGTGCTGGGTACTGAGCAGAGGGTGTGCTATTTGCTGGGCATGCCCGTGTGCTGTGTACTGGGCGCTGGGAGTGCTGGGTGCTGGTCATTGTGGATACTGGATGCTGGACACTGGTTGTGCTGGGTGCTGGGCATATCCTGGTGTTGGGCATGTCCAAGTGCTGCTTGTCCCTTGGCTGGGGGTGCTGGGCACTGGGTGTGCTGGATGCTGGGCATATGCATGTGCTAGGTAATGGGTTTGTGGGTGCTCTGTACTGGGCATGTCCATTTGCTGGGTCTGTGGTTTTGGGAGCTGCGGGTTCTGGACATGTCTGGGTCCTGGGCATATCCAGGTTCTGGATGCACGGCACTGGGGGTGGTGAATGCTGGCCATTTCCGGGGTCTCAGCATGTCCATGTGCTGGGTACTGGCCAGAGGGTCTGCTGTTTGTTGGGCATGTCCTATTCCTGGGCATATCCAGGTGCTGAGTGCTGCATGATGGCTGCTGGGCACTGGGAGTGGTGTGTACTGGCATTGCTGGGTTCTAAGCATGTCCATACGCTGGGTACTGGGCAGTGGGTGTGCTGGTTGTTGGGCATGACCATGTGCTGGTTGCTTGCCTTTGGGTGTGCTCACCAAAGGCGTGGGTTGTTTGGCCCTCAGGGTGCTGGGCACTTGGGATACTGGGTGCTAGAGGTGGCTGGGTGCTGGGCACTGGGGTGATGGGTGTTGGACATGCACGGGTGGTGGGCATATCTGGGTGCTGGATAGTGGGTACTCATGGTGCTGGGCACTGGGTGTGCTTGGAGCTGGGCGCTGGGGGTGCTGGTCCTGAGCATGTTCAGTTGCTGGGTTCTGGGCCCTGGGCTTGCTGGTTGCTGCACATGTCCGGGTGCTGTGCTGGTTGCTTGGCAGTGAGGGTGGTGGGTGCTGGTGGTGCTGGGTACTGGGCCTGTTCAGGTTCTTTGCGCTGGATCGTGGGTGCTTGGTGGTGGGCATGTTGTGTTGCTGGGTGCTGGGGGTATTGGATGCTGGGCATATGAGGGTGCTGTGTGCTGTCCATTGGGGTGGTGGGTGTTAGGCGCTGTGGATGTTGGGCATGTCTGTGTGCTGGGTGCTGGCCATGGGGAGTGCTGGGTAGTGGGCGATAGGGATGCTGGGTGCTGAGCAGTGCTGTGCGCTGGGGTTGCTAAGTGCTGGCCATGTCCAGGTTGTGGATGTTGGTCACTGGGGGCTCTGGGTGCTGGGCGATGGGGATGCTGGGTGCTGAGCACTGCTGGGCGCTGGGCTTGCTAGTTGCTGGGCATGTCCGAGTGCTGGGTGCTGGGCTTTGGGTGTGCTGAGTCCTGGGCACCTGAGGTGCTGAGAATGTCCGGTTCATGGGTGCTGGGCGCTGGTGGTCCTGGGTGTTGGAAGTCGTTGGGTGCTGGGCGCTGATGGTGCTTTGTGCTGGGCGCTGGGTGTGCTGGGTGCTGGGCACAGGGGGTGCCTGGTGCTGGAGGTGGCTGGGTGCTGGGTGCAGCGGGTGCTGGGTGCTGGGTGCTGGAGGTGCAGGGTGCTGGGCATGTCCGTGGGCTGGGTGCTGGGCATGGTGTGTGCTTGGCACTGGTGGTGCTGGGTGTTGGGCACTGGGGGTGTTGGGTGCTGGGAGTGGCTGGGTGCTGGGTGCAGGGTGTGCTGGTTGCTGGACAGGTTCCTGTGTTGGGAGCTGTGGGTGCTGGTTGCTGAGGTCGTCTGGGTGCTGGGCGTGATGGGGGATGGGTATGTACAGCTGCACCTAACACCCCTAGTGCCCAGCATCCAGCACCCAGACATGCCCACACCCACCACCCACAGTGCCTAGCACCCAGTACCTGCAATAGCCAGCACGCAGCAAATGGATATACGCAGCACCCCAAGAGCCCACCACCCACCACCCTCAATGGCCAGCAGGCAGCACCTGGACTTGCCCAGCCCACAGCACCACCAGCCTCTACCACCCATCAACCACAATGGCCAGCACCCTGAACCTGCATATGCCCAGCACCCACCACCCCCACCACCCAGCACCACAGGCTCAGCACCCAGCACCAGCACATGCCCAGCACCCAGCAYGCCCAGTGCCCAGCACCCAAAGACTTCCAACACCCAGGACCACCAGCGACCAGCACCCACGAACCAGACATGCTCAGCACCTCAGCTGCCCAGTACTCAGCACCCGCAATGGCCAGCACCCAGCAAATGGATATACCAAGCACCCAGCACCCCAAGAGCCCAGCACCCACTACCCTCAATGGCCAGCAGGCAGCAACTGGACTTGCCCAGCCCCCAGCACCGCCAACCCCCGCCACCCAGCAACCCCAATGGCCAGCACACAGCACCCGCATATCCCCAGCACCCACCACCCCCAGCACCCAGCAACACAGGCTCAGCACCCAGCACCACAACATGCCCAGCACCCCGCACGCCCAATGGCCACCACCGCCAGAACCCACAATCCAGCGCAAAGAACCTGAACATGCCCAGCCCCAAACATCCCCAGCACCCAGCACCCCGAGGGCCCAGCAACCAGCACACCCAATGGCCAGCACCCACACATACCCAGCCCCCATCACCCAGGGCGCCCAGCACCCACATGATTGCAGCCCCCAGCACACCCAGCGCCCAGCACCCAGCACCTGTACATGCCCAGCCCCTGCACATGCCCAGCCCCCATCACCCAGGGCGCCCAGCACCCAGACAATTCCAGCACCCAGCATGACCACCACCTAGCACCCGAACAACTCCAGTATGTAGCACCCCCAGCACCCCAGCACCCCCAGCACCCCCAGCACCCAGCCACATCCACCACACAGCACCACCACTGCCCAGAACCCAGCATCCCCAGTGCCCAGCATCCAGCATCGATAATGGCAGGCACTCAGCACCCGGACATGCCCAGCAACCATCACCCCCGTTGCTCAGCAACCACCACCCTCACTGCCCAGCAACCAGCACCCAGAGAAGCACAACACCCGGACATGCGAAGCAACYWGCAAGCCCTGGGTCCAGCACCCAGCACCTGAACATGCCCAGGACCCAGGGTCGCCACCGCCCAGCACCCAGCACACCCATTACCCAGCACCTGGACATGTCCAGCAACTGCACATGTCCAGCACCCAGCACCCCCAGAACCCAGCACACCCATGGCCAGCACCACCAATACCCAGTACCCAGTACCAGGACTTGCCCAGCACCCACACATATCCAGCACCCATTACGCCCAGCGTCATGCAGCCAGCCACCTCCAGCACCCAGCACCCCCAGCGCTCAGCCAGTGCCCAGCACCCAATACCTACAGCGCCCAGCACCCAGCACCCAGCCACCTCCAGCACGCAGCACTCCCAGCGCTTAGGACATACCACCCAGACATGCCCAGCACCCACCTTCCCGAGCCCCCAGCGCCCCCAGTGCCCAACACCCAACGCTCGGACATGCCCAGAACACCCAGCGTCCAATAACCCCAGCACTCAGCACACCCAGTGCCCAGCACAACCAATGCCCACTACCCAGCCCCCGGACACGCCCAGCACTTGCGCATGCCCAGCACCCAGAACCCCCAGTGCCCAGCACACGCAGTGCCCAGCACCTAGACATGCCAGGCACCAGGACATGCCCAGTGCCCGGACACACCCAGCACCCCAGTGGTCAGCACTCCCAGTGGCCAGCACACAGCACGGGCATGCCCAGCGCCCAGCACACCCACTGCCCGTACCCAGCACACGGACCTGCTGAGCACTCCTTCTATGACCAGGTGACCCGCCTAGTGGATGAGGGAAAGGCTGTGGATGTGGTCTACCTGGACTTCACTAAAGCCTTTGACACTGTCTCCCACAGCATTCTCCTAGAATTCTCCGGGCAAATACTGTGTTCAGTTTTGGGCCCCTCACTACAAGAAGGACATTGAGGTGCTGGAGCATGTCCAGAGAAGGGCAATGAAGCTGGTGAAGGGTCTGGAGAACAAGTCTTATGAGGAGCGGCTGCTTAGCCTGGAGAGGAGGAGGCTGATGTTAGGTGGGAGAACAAAGGCAGAGGGTGGCTGGTRGTGGGGCGGAGAAGAGGCTGCCAAGCAAAGGTGATGGCCACTAGCAGTATTCAGCCCTGCCCACGTCTGTATCAGTGGTTAAGGTGGTGGGGGTCAGTTTTGGACTTGGAGTCTGGCAAGGATTAGGGTTCGGATTAGAGTAAGCACAGAGCCATGGTGGTGTTGAGGCTGTGAAGGGCCTGGCAAGGGAAGGTGAGGGCCTTCAAAGAGTTTTCAGTCCTGGCCACTTCTGTGTGGCAGTGGCCAGTTCTGCTTAAGGTAGCGGGTGTCCGTTTTGGGCTTGGACTATAGCAAAGTTTAAGGTTAAGATTAGAGCAAGCGCAGAGCCTCATAGTTGGTGGAGCTGTTAAAAGGCTGCCAAGGGACACGCAGCACCTGGACATGCCAGGCACCAGGACATGCCCAGTGCCCGGACATGCCCAGCACCCAGCACCCCAGCGCCTAGCACGCCCAGCGGCCAGCACACAGCAACCAGACATACCCAGCAACCAGCACCGCCAGCGCCAGGCAGCCAACTCCCCCAGAATCCAGCACCCAGCCACCTCCAGCACCTAGCAACCCCAATGACCAGCACCGGGACATGCTAGCACCAAGCACAACCATTGCCCAGTACACAGCATGCAGCATCCGGACGTGCCCAGCACCTGGACATGCCCAGCACCCAGCAACCCCAGCGGCCAGAACACCCACTGCCCAGTATCCAGCACATGGACATGCTGAGAACCTGGAAATGCCCAGCACCCACCACCCCTAGTGCCCAGCAGCCACCATGCAGCAGCAGGACATGCCTAGCACAGAGCACCCACAAAACAATCGCCTAGCACATGCACATATCCACCACACCCAGACGCCAGCAAGCCCAGCACACATTTCCAGGCACCCCAGCACCCACCACCACAGGCTGAAGACCCAGCACCAGATCAGGCCCAGCACCCTTCACTGCCACCACTCCCAGTGCCCAGCAACCAGCACCCTGATATGCCCACCATCCGCACATAACCAGCATGCACAGAGCACAGAGCACCCAGCCACCTCCAGCATCCAGGAACCCCAGCGCCCAGCACACAGGACCCAGACACGCCCAGCACCAGGGCATGCCCAGCACACGGACATTCCCAGCAGCCGGTCATGCCCAGCACCTGCTCTTGCCGAACACCCAGCACCCCACATCCAGCCCCCCTCGCCAGAGGGACATTCCCACCCCACTTCAGGAGAACATCCCCATCCAACCTGTCCCCAGTCCACAGGGATGTGCTCTGCTGACAGTGGCCTCCCACGCCGCACTATGACCCGGGCACCTTCCTCCCCAACGCCCCATCCTCCAAGAGCCACCTGCCACCAGCGCAGAAGGGCAAGGCCTTCCTCCAACACTTCCTCCACACTGTGCCCGACGAGGACAACACCGCCAACATCCTGGTGGCCCTCATCCTCCTCAGCTCCTGCCTCAGTGACATGCTGAGCCTGGCCCCACCGTCACCACGCCCTCCCCCMCACAGCAGCTCTGTGGGGCTGAGGAACCCCAAGAGGTGCCCCACTAGGGCATGGATGCACGTCACCACCTTGGGTAGCCCCAAGCCCAGAGTGTTGGCCACCATCCCTCTACAGCTACCACCCAGAGCAAGCTTCTATAGCCCCGGTGCTCTAGGGCCTGTGAACGGACTGCCAAGGGAAGATGAGGTGCACTAACATCTCTCGCTCATAGCCATATTTGGGTTGGATTCCTAGCTGATGTTTGTCCCTAGATTTCTGGGCTCCGGCAAGGGTGAGTGTTACTTGGTAGAGCAAGTGCAGAGCCCTGGTTTTGTTGGGACTGAGAAGGGGCCATCAAGGGAAGGTGAGGGCCTCAAGCAGTTTTCACTCCTGGCCACTTCTGTATCGGGGTTTCAGGCGGTGGGGGGTGCGTTTTGGGCTTGGACTCTGGCAAGGTTTAGAGTTAGGATTAGAGCAAGCACCGAGCTACAGTGCTGCTGAGCCTGTGAACGGAGTGCCGAGAGAAGGGGAGAGCCGCCAACATATTTCGGTCCTGGCTAACTCTGTGTGGGAGCCCGATGGGGTGCTTGTCTGTGTTGGAGTTGGGCTCCGGCCGGGTGCATGGTTGAGTGGTAGAGCAAGCGCAGAGCCCCGGTGTTGGTGGGGCCGTGAAGGGGCTGCCCCGGGAAGGGGAGTGC
>JAYKAV010000956.1:1553-24494 GCA_035582835.1 Phoebastria nigripes | reverse complement strand
GTGGGGCTCTTCGAGGACACCAACCTCTGCGCCATCCACGCCAAGCGCGTCACCATCATGCCCAAGGACATCCAGCTGGCCCGCCGCATCCGCGGTGAACGTGCATAATCCGGTTCAGAACATCGCCATGTATTTTGAGATAATATATTAACCAACACAAAGGCTCTTTTAAGAGCCACTCCATGCACAATAAAAAGAGCTGTCACACTGCGATAAAAGTATTTTTTTATGAGTTATGTTACTTTATAAAACTTTCCTAAAGTTGAATTTGTTGAAACATTGAGATTACTAAACTATGCAAAAGCTGTAGCCGAAGTTTCAGCCGTGATGAGGCAGCGAGCGCAGAGGCCGTGTTCAACCCGCGTTCCCCTCGGTGCACTTGGGGTGGGGGGCAGAGAAGGGAGCGAGCTGCGGCGGCTTTCCGGCGCAAGGAAGCGTGTACAGTACGGTTTTGGAAGGTCGGGAAGCTTTGGGGTGACCCGGTGTTGGAAAGGGGCGAAATCGTCCCGCGGGGAAAAGGCCCAGCGTGAAACCGCGGGGGGAGGTGTACCGCCTTTCCCCCCTCCCGGTAACCCCCCCTTTACCCCCGCTCACTGACACAGCCACGCTGTCTCTCTCTGCCTCCTCAGCTCCGCCCTCCCAAGCCGCGCTTTGCCGACCCGGCTGCTTTAAAACAGCAGAAAAAGAGGAAATACAAGCCCGTACGGGGCGGCGCGGCCGCCGCGGCCCCGGGCTGCGGCGGCGGGAGCGACCGTTCCGTGCGGGCGGAGCCGTCCGCTGAGGCCCGCCCCTCCCGCCTCGTCATTGGCCGCCTCTGGAGCGCGGGCGGAGGCCTTTCGGAGCTGCGCCCCTGGCTATTGGTCAGGACGAGATTCGCTCCGCCATTGGGTGCGCGTTCCCCGGTAGGCGCCTGGGCCTATCAGGAGCCGCCGGCCGCGCAAAGGGAAGGGATATAAGGGCGGGCCTCAGGGCGCGGGTAACTCACCTGCTGCTTTCCGGTAGCGGCGGGAGCTCAGCACCGAGCGAGCGAGCGATCGACGGAGGATGTCCGGCCGCGGGAAGCAGGGCGGGAAGGCGCGGGCCAAGGCCAAGTCGCGCTCGTCGCGGGCCGGGCTGCAGTTCCCCGTGGGCCGCGTGCACCGGCTGCTGCGCAAGGGCAACTACGCGGAGCGGGTGGGCGCCGGCGCCCCGGTGTACCTGGCGGCCGTGCTGGAGTACCTGACGGCCGAGATCCTGGAGCTGGCGGGCAACGCGGCCCGCGACAACAAGAAGACGCGCATCATCCCCCGGCACCTGCAGCTGGCCATCCGCAACGACGAGGAGCTCAACAAGCTGCTGGGCAAGGTGACCATCGCGCAGGGCGGGGTGCTGCCCAACATCCAGGCCGTGCTGCTGCCCAAGAAGACCGAGAGCCACAAAGCCAAGAGCAAGTAAAGCGGGCCCGGGGAAGCGTCCCGAGCAGAGAAGCGAAACCCAAAGGCTCTTTTCAGAGCCACCCACAGCCTCGAGAAGGAGCTTGAGATGCCGCTGAGCGGGCAGCAGGGGAACGGTGTTCTCGCTGAAGGGCCGGGGGAGGGCTGGCTCGTTAGAGGAGGGGGGGTCTCCGCTCTGTAGCTGCCCCGGCCCAGTCGCTCTGCCGGAGAGCTCAGGCGCGGCCGGGAAGTCCGCGTTTCCCTCGTGGGCCGCGCACCTCCGCCCCAGCCAGCGGACGGGCGCAGCGTCGCGCTACTCCCCCAGCCGGGCGGTGGTGCTGTGCTGGGGCGAGCGCCCGCGGAGCGGAGCGCGGGCTCTGCCGAGCGCGGAATCGCCCGGAGGCAATCGTCGCCCGCGCGGGCTTTTCGAAAGAGCGAGGGCGCTTAACTCGCTCGCCGCCGGAGACGGGGCCCGGCTCCAGAGGCCGCCAGCCCCCCCCCCCGCCGCGCAAGAGCGAGGAGGCCCCTTCCGCGCCCCGCCGGCTGAGGCGAACCCGGTGTCGTCCCTGCAGTTTCCCCCTTCAGGCGTGAGCGGGCAGGAGGAAACGAAGGATCCGCCGCCCTGTAGTAGAGAACTTGGTGGTGAGACGGAGCCGGGTTTTGCCTTTTTCCTTCTCTTTATTTTGTGGGGGCAGGGGGACCGTTCCCTCGGCCCGTGTTTTTTCCAAAACCGCTGATGGGTTTTCCAAGCCGCTGATGGGAGGGAGGGCACTAGGCTCGCTCTTCAGGCGCCGGTAGTTTCCAGGACTTCCTGGCATCGGTGAATGCCTCGGGAAGGGTCACAAACTGGCACGGCGCTCGCCTCGCCGGGCGGAGCTCCCCGGCAAGCTCTTCCGAAAGCGGCTGCCGGGAAGGTAAGGAGGCAGAAGAGCTGGTAAGGGGAATGACGCAGCAGCAGGGCACTGGAGAGGAACCCAGAGCCGAACCGCAAGGCTAGCCAGTTCGGCTGCAGCTCGGCAAGAAAAACGGGGGGGAGTGGAGAGGAAGGGAATCGGGAGATCGGGAGCGTGGAAAGGAAAGGAGCGGAAATACAGCACGAACTACGAAAAGCCGAACAACGCGACGCAGCTCTTTCGAAAGAAAAAGTGGGTGGCTCTTAAAAGAGCCTTTGGGTTCTTGAGATGGTCCGGGAGCAGAAAGCTTTAGCCGCCGAAGCCGTAGAGGGTGCGTCCCTGGCGCTTGAGGGCGTAGACCACGTCCATGGCCGTGACCGTCTTCCTCTTGGCGTGCTCCGTGTAGGTGACGGCGTCGCGGATCACGTTCTCCAGGAAGACCTTCAACACGCCGCGCGTCTCCTCGTAGATGAGCCCCGAGATGCGCTTCACGCCGCCGCGCCGAGCCAGGCGCCGGATGGCCGGCTTGGTGATGCCCTGGATGTTGTCGCGCAGCACCTTGCGGTGGCGCTTGGCGCCCCCCTTGCCGAGCCCCTTCCCGCCTTTGCCTCTGCCAGACATGCTGCTGCTTCCGCCGCTGCCTGCTCCGAGCTACTGCGCCGCAGCCCGCCTCGGCGCGGCCTTTATGTGGTGGGAGCCGACCTGATTGGGAGCAGGGGCGGGCACGGACGGCGAGGGCGGGGCCTGGGCCTTCGTCCCCTCCGCGGGCGCGGCGAGGCGGGGCCTTCGTCCCCTCCGCGGGCGCGGCGAGGCGGGGCCTTCGCCCCTCGCTGCTCTCGGGCACCTCCTCGGGCCCCCGGCCGGCTTCGCTGCGCCAGTCCCCGCCTCCGCCTCGCTCGCCTTCCCCCAGTCCCGGCGCCCGTGAAGGGCCGTTTCCCGGCATCTTACCCTCCGGGCGGGCCGGCGGCGCATAGACCTTCCATCTCTTTGGGACCGAGCGCGCCCCTACATGGGGAGCCGGCGGCCTTGTGGTCCCCGCGGACGGTTGTTAAGGTCATGCTGACCATGTCTCAATATTTCTGAGGTCACATCGCAAGGACTCAATGGTAGTATTGAGAACTGGCTGCTAAATGTAAGAGCTGACAGGTGACCTCCCTGGCCTTATGCTAGTATTTGGCTTATGCTGTGAAGCATCAGGAAAATCATGTCTATGCCTTCATCTCAGACCGGAAAGGAGCGTGCATGTTTTTCTAGAAGCTGGCTATGCCTGACTCTCAGACTATAGTATCACTGGTGAGTCCGCAAAGGGCTTTTTTGGTATAGAACTGGAGAAGGCCCTGTATTTTCTGCGCTGTGTCTGGAATGTTGCTTCATACTAAGTCCCAGACATCCTGGTCACATTCAAAAAGCATTATATTTCCATTTAGATCACTGCTACTAGCAGGATGAAAATTAGTCATGCATGTCAAATGCACAACAAAAATGGCTACGTCAGCTATATGCATGTGTACCTCCATGTTTTCAAAGGCCTGACATCATTCTGAGTGGATAGATACTCTTTCTTTCATGTAATATGTTTTCCTTTCACCAGCGTACATTGCCAGTGACAACATTTCTCTTTGTTATTTTGGTATGACTTCATGACTGAAAATCAGTCATCATGACTGTTAAATCCATACCTCATTTCTGCTGGCCATCCTTGCAGTCCTCCTTTTCATAGCTCAGGGCCCACTGGGGCTATGAGATTAACATAATTCCAATACGGAGAGTTTGCCTGTGCTCATCGTGGCCAAATACACACATCATTATCCACACAGAGACAGAGATCCTTTCAAGATGAAGGGCTCAGGGAAATCTTTGTTAACTTTGACAACCCTTTGTCTTGCTGACATTGGCATTTGGTTCTGCCTCAGTTACAGTGACTCCAGGAGGGAAGGTCTGTGTGAGTGATGGGATCTAAAAATATAATAGTGAGGTCATTCCTTCCCAGTATCTTTCAGCTCTGATATTTTGTATAGGAATGTCTCTGCCTGGCCCTGAAGACTCCTGATTTCTTTTTCTCTGTTCTTTCAAATGACTTGTTGTTCCCTCTGCTTCAAATATATTCTCTTCACCTCTCTTCGGCTACAGGAAAGGGTGTTCAGTTGTTTGCCACTTTGTCCCACTTCATGTACACCACAGAAAGCATGTTTTCCAGCACCATTTTGTAACACACACACACACACTGAGGACACTTAACTGTATATAAATGAGATTCTCCCCTATGAAAGGGATACGCACCATGTAGCCTACACGTCCATCGCCCATTTGTCCATCTCCCACTCCCGCTGTACCTGTTCCTCAGCCTTTTATAATTCGTCATGGTAAAGCCATGTCCTAAAGCATGAAGAATGAGAGCTGCTATATTCAGAGAAAGCAATCAAACACACAGGAGAAAAATCCATTCAAAGCTCTCCAATTCAAAGACATCCCCCCGACTCAGTGAGTCCCTGGCCTACAAATCACTAGGACCTAAGGCATCATTTTGATGAGATATCAGTTATTGTTCTTACATTCTTCTTTTTCTGGCCTCTGTCACAGATGGGATATTGGCCCAGATGGAAGTTTCCTGTGAATTACTCAGTTCTTTCAGTGTTACGATCATAAGTCTCTGTCCAGAATGGAATTCAAAGGGCAGCACAATCTCATATTGGCCATTCCTTTCTCCCAACTCTGGATCCCTGCTCATATTCCTAATTGCAGAAACAAGTTTCACTAGTACACTCTGTATTCTTCCTCTGTCCTCTCCCAGAGTTATAGCTTGTGTGTCCCCGATACTAGCCCAATAGAGCATGAGCTAGTGTCTCCTTCAACACCGAAGAAACCATAACCAGGTGACAAAAAAAACCAAAACAACCCAAACCAGAGCTAAGATGATTCACCATGTTAGGAGAATAATCACACATTGTAAAATGAAAAAAGAAAAATCTAAAACCGAACAGTTTTCAAGTATAAGAACCTTTTCTTTTCATTAGTGTCAAATGCAAACACATTCCTGTCCTCATCCAGTCATGTTGCTGACAGCGGCAACCCTTGAAAGCCTTTCCCCTTGAAAGCCTTTCCATGTACTCAGCATGCCAAGGCCTGTTTTCTTCTAAAGAATTAATAAAACAAGCAGAGATTACACCTTTGCCTCTACTTAAGTTTTGGTTTAACTGTTGAGCCTAAACCCTTTTTTTCTCTTTTCTCTTTTTTTCCTTTTTTTCTTTCTTCCCCCCACCACCGGGAGGATCTTTATATAAATGAACATGCATTAGATCTGGACAGTTAATATCAGAATTACTCAAACATTTACCTTATTAATCAGCAGGCCCTTTTCTCAACAGTTTTGGGTAATCTGGACTATTAAGTTTCCTTTCTTGTAGGTGCCTCCTATTGCAATTTGGGTAAACCCAAAAACCCTGCTGATTTCTCTTTACTTACCACCTCTATACAGCTGGACACAGGCTGATCCCTGCTCCTAGCTGCTCAGTGCTGGCCTTGTGTGCTAGTCTTGTTAACCATACAATTAAATGTAACAAGTTACAAACTACTAACCTTAAACAGCACACAAAAGTTAAACTTGTTATTCTACCCCTCATTTCATGCACGAATTAACCAAAACTTGATTGCATTTTCAGTGTCCAAAACAGAAAAATACTATGTCAGGAAGACCAAGATTTAGACTTAATACACTTAACATAGAATCCAATCCTTCTTTCTGGGACCATTTCATACAAGGCAGGTTGAGGGCAAAATAGGTGAAATAATACTCTTCTTGAATGTGCCCACACTGTATACACATACTCTCATGAGCCGTGAAGCCAGATTCCTGACTTCCTAACTGTCTGATAGCAGGAGTGCTGAGTGACTGGTCTCATTTGTATATTGTGGGGAAATCTGGGCACCAGCCAGCCCTTCCAGTGCCCCTGGCAGTCTGGATGACATCCTAACATCCTAACCAGGGACAGTGCCGCTCTGGCACCAGGCCATGGACTGCGCAGCTGCAAAGCATGTACTGTAAAAAATATAGACTACAGCACAGCACCCTTACACACTGAACAACTCTTCAAAACCTTTTTGCTCCCTTCTATGGGAAGACAGCCAGCCTATACTGCTGGCACCCAAGTGCTACCTCATGATACTCCTGCTCTAGAAAGATGGCACAAACAGCCTTATCTGGAGCCACTACCTGCTTCATACCCACACCTCTGAGGAAAACCGGCAAGGCAGCATCACTTAATGGGAGCACCTTCACGTGGTATGTGACACAGTGCTTTGACTCTCATCGATGGCAGAAGTCCAGCCTACACAGTGTCTGGGTGCCACCATCACTGCCTGTGTGGCAAAAAAATGGATTGCCTGCCAACCCAAATGTACCCGGAAGGTTGTCACATCAGCGCCTGGGGTGCCACCAGCCAGGGAGATGGCAGATTGCAGGCGAGCTGTGCACGCACTACGTGCCCAAGGACACTTGGTCCCTTCATAGGTACCAAACATGTCTCTGGCTGGAGGGGGCGTGTGGATTGGTCACATTGCTCCCTCCCTCTTACCAGTGTTCACAGGGAGCACTGGCACACAAGTAGGAAAGAGTGGAGGGCAGAAAGCACACAGAAGTTCTGGGGTGTTGTGGGGAGGAAGAGTGGGTTGCTCAGCATTGTCCTGTTTGGGCTGCTCACTTCTCTGAGCAGCCTGGCTTCAGTGCTGATGGAGAGGCTGCTCTGAAAGGACAGTGTGGTGGCACCCTTCCTTGGTGGAATTCACTATTAAATGCAGGTGAAAGAGAGGTACTGTCAATTCAGGAGGAGACATTTCTTTGGGGAGCCATGGCTGATGGAGCTTCTGTTAATGTTGCTTACCTTTCACGGGCAGTTTGCCTCAGGCCCTGAGGTCCTCAATTGCTGGTTGATGACTACACTCAAAGCATGCCAGGGTGGTCCAGAAGACAGTTTGTCAAGTACCTTAGGTTAGTTTTAGAAGACTGAAGTACTTTAAGACTTAAATAACTCTGTTCTTTGATATCTGACTGACAGTGAGGATCTTTTCTTTGCCTGTGTGTGAGAAAAGTAAAAATGTGTTAACCTGGAAAACTCCCATACAGTAGAGAACAAAGTGCATTTTTTTTCCTCATTAGCTGTTCTGGGAAGGGTTTTGGCCCCCTGCATTTTTGCTGGTTTTTTTTTCGCTTTCCCAGGAAGGCCATCCTTCCCAGTGCCTCCTAACTATGGACATATCCAGGTTTTGGACTATAGGTTTTCAATTGCCAAATGACATGCCATGGCAATGATGAAGGGAGGCCACAATAGTGCCCCAACCCTTAACCAAGAGTACAGGGAGGAGTGTGCAACATTCCAAGAAGCTGAGTCTACGGGGACAGTCATCCATTGCCCTACCCTATTTGTCCTGCCCACTATAGATGCTCAGCCATACACTGGATTTAAAAGGCCTTGTGTGGCCTCATTACACTTAGCAGTCTTAACAACAGCAGCAGCAGCAGCAGCATTAGTATTATGTAGGCAGGGACTTGTTTGCTGGGCTGCAACAAGTTTGTAGTTTGGTAGGTACCACTTTAAAATTGCTTAGCTAAGGGTTAAAAGCTGTTAAACTGTGCTGGCTGGTTTGATCACACAAGTTATTACATTTGTAACTCAGATGAAGGATGAAGTCACTGAGGGCAAGTAAGGCATGGGTGTAACACTGTAATAGGAGTGTAACCACAGTTGCAAGGAGTATTTACACCTCCTTCCTGTGGAACATGTATGCGGGAGTGCAGCACATAATGTAAAGGCCCTCACCTAAATCTCTCTGGAAATTGTCACTTGAAGGAAGGAGAGGGGCTGTGGTGTACAGATGTATCAGCTGTACTTCCTCCAGCTGTCTAAGAATGACTGACGACGGCAGTCACCTACAGCAGGTAGAGCAGCACATTAGCCACAGTTGTGTGGCTAGCTCTGATGCTAATGCCTCCTAATAAAATTGCTTGAGAAGAACAACTACCGTGCTACCTCTCATTATTGCAAACCTATCTAAATATAACCCAGAGCTCATTTTCTTAGGAACAAGTACTGGCAGGTCCTAAACTGGAGATGGGAATGTTTGATAGCTCTCGGATGCAGTGCCAGCCCTTGGCTGTGGTTCATGTGTCTCCTTGCTTATGCCAAGAGGTCTCAACAGATAACTGCAAAAGTTGGACAGATCTGGGTACCTGAAGGGAAGTGACTTGCAGGCTTCAGATTGCGATCTTGTGCAGGTTTGTGATGTAGCGTGGCCTGCTGGGGTGCCCATGAGGTGAGAAGGATTGAAGTCATTCAGATGTAGTAGGCATTACAGTGATGCTCTCCCCAAAAGTATCTCTGGAGATCCTGATATCCCTCTCCTCCTCTTTTAATGAATGACGAAGTCTACCTCCCTCCAGTCTCATTGGGAAAGCCAAACTGCATGTCAGAGTCTATGTGGCACCTTCTTCATGAAGTCTTTCTACAATATCCTATACCTAGAACAGGATTATTTCCTTTTCTTATTTGCTCAGCTGGAGGTGAAACTGCCATTCCTGCCTTTTATATAATCCTTCACCACATTTTCTCTTTGTCTGAGTACATCTGTCCATTCCTTCTAAACTATCTGCTCTGACTGCAGAGCAAACTTTTTAAAATTGGCAAATACACCTTAAATTTCCAAAATTTTGTTCCTGCATGTATTTCTTTCATGTAGAGAAGAACACGTGTTCCAAGCAGCAATTCTACATCATGAAAGTTATTTTATGTCTTTGCTGCAAAGCAATTAAAAAAGGAAGATCAGAGCTTCTCTCTGTGTCATGAAATTTCTGAAGTAACTTCAGTTTATTTTAAGATAGTAGACTGTAACTGTTGGGAGATCAGGAGCTGCTACACATATTATTAGCTATCCCTGTTGGGAACGGGGAGAAGGTAGCAACTGCTGGGAGAAAAGCCAGGCAGACAACTGGGATGGTCACCATTTTAGCCACCTCAATTTCAGCCACCAATAAATGTGGATCAATACTCTGTGAAGCCACAACTGAGGGCTAGAGTATTTAAATCTCCTCCAGTGAAGGTTACTGAAGTAAATGTGTTTGAGTTCAAAATAACAAGAGTAGGCAACATGAATTTTCATTTTGCTGACACATCGCTCATAGTCTATGCTTTTCCTCTGTCTATGTGCTATGAAGTGTCTTGGTAGCTGCTAAATGTCATCTCCTCCCAGCATTGCTACTTTATTTCACTATGTAGTCAAGTCAATGCAAAGTCTTATTCATTGAATTACAAACACATATAGGATATAGGCTTAAAAAACATATATTTATTTTACTTCAGTTTGGGTAATTTGTGAAAGTATATCTTCAATACCCACATCCACTCCAATTTATTTTATTCCTATGTCCTTTTTTTATGTTACATAACTTTTACAAACAAGACCCTGAAAGTCCCAATTTGATTAGCCCTTCTCTCAATAATCTTCCTGTGGAAGCATTACAGAGCTCAGGTGCACTTTTCCTGAAACCTTTTTCCTGATTTTTTTTTTCTTCTAGGGTGCAGGTTGCAATTTTTCCATTCATTGCATTTATTCATACTTTCATATTCACTGAAACACAATTTTACAGCAAACTAAAATGTTTTCATGTTATATACACATTTAGTATTTACAAAACAGCCATTGTAAATGAAACAATGAGGTGGAAATAGGATTACACTTACCTAAAACTACCTATTCACACAATCTGAAATTTTGGTTGCTAATATCCACTGAAACACTGTGTTTACATTATATGTTATATCTGGTTATATCAAAGGAAATCAGAGGGCAGGGCTGAAGTGTAGTCTTTATGATTCTTAAATAACTACAAAAGGCAATGGATAATACACTCGTTTATAATCAGGTAGAGATTCATGAAATATTATTCCAGAGCTCTGTTCTGTTCAGCATATTACATCATCTTCAACCAGATATCAATATTGATTGAATTCTTCCTGGTTCTTTACGAATGACCTATGGCCTACCTCTCCCCTTTTTAAAACCCAGGTTATCACAAAGTGCTCTAGTTTTTGTCCTGAAAGCATTTCCTCATTTCAGTGATGGCTGTAAAATGCATAAGGAATAATTAGGTGGGTTTTATTTAGAGTGGGAAGAGGATTCGGAATTGGCTTTAGATAAACCTTTGTGCAGACATACTGTGTGAGATGTGTTAATAAAAACCAAACAGTAACATGGTTTTAAATTCTACTACTATTAGAGAAAATACATAACAAGATAATACTCTCTGGGCAGGAAGAGCATAACTACTAAACTGCTGCACTAGCCCTTGCACATCTTAAATTACTAGAGACACAAAGATAATTTCAGTGAATATCACCAGAAGTTTAGGAGCTTGCTTTCTTTTACAAAGCTGCAGTTTTGTAACATCAGATATCAGATGACTGTTTCCTTGAAAGTGACATGCAACRTGAAAAGCAAATAGCTTGATTAACTTAATAATTGGTACAGAAATTCATCTGGAAAACAAACAAAAGAAAGAAAATACCCAACACAAGGTAGCAGGGTAAGTTTGCCTCCCTTCTACTGAAATTCCAGGAAGACAAAATAAAACAACTGTATGTTCATAAATCTCCAGATATTAACAAATTGCTTATGGCTCTATAAAAAGTGCAACAGGAGGTTGTACGAGACACTATTTCACTAGACTTTAGCGTTTTAGGAGGTAAAACACATGGTCAAAGGAACCGGTTCTTAATCCATATTCAGAGCTGAAAGAGGAGTTTGTGTTACTTCCTCCTCTTCAAAATCAATTTAAACTGTCAAAATAGCTTTAAATCGGCAGATTTCAACTTTGACCCCAAGAAAACCCTCTAAAGAATCAGACTGAGTCGTTGCTGTAACATTTATGTCAAAAGGAAATTTTTAATTTGCAAGGAAAAACAAAAGTTTCTCTCTTCAGAGGTCTCTCCAGCAGCAGCACACGGGATTTATCGCTTCTCCTTTAACTCAGCCCGCGTGTTTGCGGCTGGAAACTCTCCCGAACGCAAGTACCTGCTCTTCTCCTCCCTCACCGGGGAAATGGGGCGATTTCGTGGCAGAAATTCCGAGGAAAATACACTTTTGTTAGTCCAAAGAAACACAAATCGAGCACACCGAAGGGCTCCCCGGCCGTGCAGCGGGGCGGGCTCTGCAACGCACCAATCACCGCGCGGCTCCTCTCTAAAAATACGAGCATCTGACCCGCGCCAGCCCAATTGTGTTCGCCTGCTCCGCAGAGGACGCCGCCGCGATGTCCGAGACCGCTCCCGCCGCCGCCCCCGATGCGCCCGCGCCCGGTGCCAAGGCCGCCGCCAAGAAGCCGAAGAAGGCGGCGGGCGGCTCCAAAGCCCGCAAGCCCGCGGGCCCCAGCGTCACCGAGCTGATCACCAAGGCCGTCTCCGCCTCCAAGGAGCGCAAGGGGCTCTCCCTCGCCGCGCTCAAGAAGGCGCTGGCCGCCGGCGGCTACGATGTGGAGAAGAACAACAGCCGCATCAAGCTGGGGCTCAAGAGCCTCGTCAGCAAGGGCACCCTGGTSCAGACCAAGGGCACCGGCGCCTCCGGCTCTTTCCGCCTCAACAAGAAGCCGGGAGAAGTGAAGGAAAAAGCCCCCAAGAAGCGGGCGGCCGCAGCCAAGCCCAAGAAGCCGGCGGCCAAGAAGCCCGCCAGCGCTGCCAAGAAGCCCAAGAAAGCAGCGGCAGTGAAGAAGAGCCCCAAGAAAGCCAAGAAGCCGGCGGCTACCGCGGCCAAGAAGGCAGCCAAGAGCCCCAAGAAAGCGGCCAAGGCAGGCCGCCCCAAGAAGGCAGCGAAGAGCCCGGCCAAGGCAAAGGCAGTGAAGCCCAAAGCAGCCAAGCCCAAGGCGGCCAAGCCCAAAGCGGCCAAGGCGAAGAAGGCGGCGCCCAAAAAGAAGTAAATTATACCACAAGAGTCCTGCTCTACATATTCTGTTATCCAACGGCTCTTTTAAGAGCCACCCACACTTTCCCTAAAGGAGCTGAGGCACCGAGGTCGTCAGTAACCTGCAGCAAGGATCCAGTAATTCGTAAGTCGTCAGAGGTCAATTTGTGTCTTTTTTTCCCCTACGATTACCGAAAGAAACGCTAACGAGCACGGTATAACGCGGCGGCTTTAGGGAAGTGTAGACTTTTAGACCTTTTTGCCGAGTAATTGGTTTGACTACCAGGAAGCAATGTTTTATAGTAATGATTTGATAAAAATCGGATGTACGGTTTTTTAAGAATATATTTTGTAACAAAAGTAATGCAATTATCAGGCACGCTACTACTGAGCCATGTCTAATCTATTGTATTATTTCTCTTAAGGCGTCTCCTTAAATGATTTTGTCTGTTTGGGGGAGGAGGGGAGGGTTTCCTTACTGACCCGAAAATAGCCCCGAGCTCTCCCATTCCTTTTGTTCCCGATGAGAAAGAAAAGGAGCTTTAAGTATTGAAAAAGCCCGCCCTGACCAAGGATTGGCCAGCGGAGAGCCCGGCCTGCTGCCCCTTCCCCCCCTTCGCCTCGTATCTCTGGTGCTGTTTCAGCCACTCTCGGAGAAGAAAAACGCGGAAGAGGGGGGAGGGGGAGGGACGGGAGCTCTCACCGAAATACGATGTTCCCCTGTTCTCTGGCTTAAGAACTAAACGGAAAATGTCCTACTCCGGGAAGAACTTGCTTTGGGAGGACATTTTGGCACGACTTTGTGTTAACAAAAACATGGAAAGCGTTGCTACTATCATCAAGCCAAAAATACTGTTAATAAACATGGAGAAAATAAGACAAAACATGGGTTGAGTAATTCATATAAAACGGCGTAACTATAGTACAGATAACTGAGCTCCCTTATGATTTTGTGGGTGGCTCTGAAAAGAGCCTTTGGATTATCTTCTCCGGAAGAGACAACGTGCCGCTTTTCCGTTGTGTTCACTTGGCTTTAGCCTTGTGGCTGTCGGTCTTCTTGGGCAGCAGCACGGCCTGGATGTTGGGCAGCACCCCGCCCTGCGCGATGGTCACCTTGCCCAGCAGCTTGTTGAGCTCCTCGTCGTTGCGGATGGCCAGCTGCAGGTGCCGGGGGATGATGCGCGTCTTCTTGTTGTCGCGGGCCGCGTTGCCCGCCAGCTCCAGGATCTCGGCCGTCAGGTACTCCAGCACGGCCGCCAGGTACACCGGGGCGCCGGCGCCCACCCGCTCCGCGTAGTTGCCCTTGCGCAGCAGCCGGTGCACGCGGCCCACGGGGAACTGCAGCCCGGCCCGCGACGAGCGCGACTTGGCCTTGGCCCGCGCCTTCCCGCCCTGCTTCCCGCGGCCGGACATCCTCGCTTGCTCGCTCGCTCGCTTCTAAGTGTAACCAGCAGCAGAACGGAGCGACCTTCTGGTGCTCCGCAGCTATAGCCTAGTTTTCCCACCTCGCCCCTTCTCTGATAGGCTGAGAAGTAGGTCTCCTCCGGGCAGCCAATGAGAAGGCGAATCGAATTTTGACCAATAAAAAACGGCTATAGGGGAGTTATGACGCGTGTTGTGTTCTGACCAATGAAAGTACGCAGAGGGCATCCTGCTCATTTGCATACAAGAGCTATAAATACGTGGCACGCGGCTACTTCCTCTCAATTCGCCTGTCTGCTGCGGGCTGTGCTGGTGGCTGAGGTCTGAGAGAGACGCGCGTTTGCTGCGATGCCTGAGCCGGCCAAGTCCGCCCCCGCGCCCAAGAAGGGCTCCAAGAAAGCGGTGACCAAGACGCAGAAGAAGGGCGACAAGAAGCGCAAGAAGAGCCGCAAGGAGAGCTACTCGATCTACGTGTACAAGGTGCTGAAGCAGGTGCACCCCGACACGGGCATCTCGTCCAAGGCCATGGGYATCATGAACTCCTTCGTCAAYGACATCTTCGAGCGCATCGCCGGCGAGGCCTCGCGCCTGGCGCACTACAACAAGCGCTCCACCATCACCTCGCGGGAGATCCAGACGGCCGTGCGGCTCCTGCTGCCCGGCGAGCTGGCCAAGCACGCCGTCTCCGAGGGCACCAAGGCCGTCACCAAGTACACCAGCTCCAAGTAGAGCGTCTYGGATCGTCAGTTTTAACCCAAAGGCTCTTTTAAGAGCCACCCACCTTTTCAATAAAAGGGCTGTACAGTCAAATAAGTAAAAAAACCTTTTAATTTCTTAGCGTGAATTCTTAATTTACAATCTTTTTTTCAGTCCTACTTAAGATTAATTTAGATAAAATATTCTCCAATTTTCTGTGTCAGGGAACATACTTTATCTGGGCAAGAAATGACTTGCTGTAACTGAAGTTTTTGTAAGTAAATTTTTTTATTGTATTTTTTTCTAGGTGATACTGTTTCTTAATTTATAGTTCTATTATACTTTTCTTTTAAGATTGTGGTATGTATATTTCTTATGCAATACATCACTATTAATTCTAAGTACGTTCATGTTATACGCGTTGTAAATTGAAGGAAAAAAAGGGCTTCTGTAGTTTTCTAGTCGGGAAAGAATCAAAATTATTACTAATGGAAACTCATCTGCGTACATCATTGTAACTGCAATAACAACATCTACCACTTGATGGTGCTCAGTCTTTGTTTTTGGGTGGTTTTTTTGTTTGTTTGGTTGGGTTTTTTTGGTACCAAAGTGAGAGGTCTACAGTGCACTGTATTGTAAAAGAATTTATGTAGTAACAAGTTATATTTATCTTACTAAGCTGTTAACAACAGCCCTGTGATTAATGCAACACCAAAGTCCTTTCTAAAATCATTCCTCTTCAGCAATTTTCTTAATAATTCTGCTGTGCATGTGATTTTTACAGTAACTTGCACAGCTTCTCCCTAGGACTGCTTTGGGCAGAGAATATTCCCCTTGTAACTAAAAACACAAAATGAAGATTAATATTATTTCAAACCTACCCGACCTTTCTTGTGTCTATATGTCATTAACTGTATTAAAACTATTAAAAACTAAGAAACTAGCTACTGTGGGCTGACTTCTTAAACTATCGGTTTAACATATAGCTACTAATCAGCCCTAAATTCCTTCAGCCTCAAACCGCAGGCTGAATCACTCCATCACATTCTTGGGTAATTTGACACTGCTGTAGGTGCAGATCCAAGCCATTATCACCTTCTCTCAAACTGGATCTGAACAATCCTGAATTCCAAGCATATTCTGTGGATTTGTGAACACACTTAGACCATACAGGGACCACAGAATCACAAAAGTCAACCTTTCTAGTACTGCCTGCATGCTGTTTCGTAGTACAGGTACAGAGGCAGGCTTCAGGTCTCTCTTAAGTCGGCCACTGATTGGTCGAAGTTAATTTCAGCTTGAAGGCTGATGGGCATCTCTCAGATTGGATTTCAGATATCTGGTGGTAAGAGGCATCCTCCATCCTCGGTTCTCCAGCAGCTCCAAATGGAGTTTAGAAATCTGCTCTCCAAGTGCCCTAGTGCAAACTCTGAAACAGTTTGCATATTCTGAGCCTCTGTGTATGTCCACTACCTAAAAAGATATATTTAAAAAGGTATATTCCTGTCTCTAAGTTTTTGTGTAAGGGAATGTGTGGGTCGCTAAAAGGGGACTCTAGAAAATATCGTATATTAGAAGTGCTCAGATTTTGACAGTGGTAGTGGTCATTGGAACATTTTGTCAGTGGCTATTATTCTCAATAATCAGTYGCGTAAAAGTCAAAGTCAGTTATGTTGTCCTAAAAAATGACCTTAGTTCAAACTGCAGCTATCACAGGTCAGCCCTGTTGCCTGAGTTAAAGTAGGAGCTCGGTGGTGCCTTTTGGACCCCCCAGTTCAGGAATCCATAAGCATTCTTTTTGCCTTTCCTGACTTTGTATGCTCCATGCTGCATGCTTCATTAACATAGCTTTCACAGAAATTTCAGGGGATTTTTTTTTTTTTTTTAAAAAGGCTGTTTCAGTAAGTGAAATTGTTTCCAGGCTCATGAAACTCTTCACTCAACAGAAAAGAAAATGTTGCTTATGATTGCTGCTTCCAATCTCAGTATGAATGATAAGGCAATATTAGGGGGTTATAATGTGAACATAGCATTTCTACCTGCACACACATGTCATCAGATCTGACTCTAACACATCTGTTATTTTTTTCCATCACTGCTGAGACCAAAGTTTCTGAAATGACAAAAAACAACTACCGTGGAAAATTTTGTGTACTTGTTCTTTTCACCAGAGGTAAAAGTAGTAGGATTTAGGTTCAGCAAGATTAGCAAACATAACAATTTCATCCCACAGGAGGATGAACATTCCTGAAGTGAATATAAGCAAATAGTGTGAATATAAAATCATATGACAGCATATTCTTCCATCTTTCATGTTCTTTAATGTTCTTTCCTATTTAGTTCAAAGCAGTTTTCTTTGTACTCTTAAATCCACTCTACCCAGATGACATCACCCAGCAACAGTAAGATGGCACAGTGTTCAAATACATCATCCTGGTGTAGCAGGAATTATGCCGCCGCCACCTATACCATGGTAGGAATTATGCGGATGCCATCTCAACAGGGCTCGGCCCTAGGTTCCTGCTCAAAGAAGATGAGTCTCCAATCTGCTGAGTAAATAAGTGGTTTMTTTATCCGACATGCAGAGCAGCTTGAGCTGGTTGCCTCCAAAGAGGGCCCCCTACCCTAGATCGCGCCCCCCAGTTATGCCCATACCAACCACCACCTGATCCCCAAGTCCAATCACTTAATTCTGGTCGGTGGTCTCTTCATTTCTTATTGGTTTTCTTGGTTGCTGGCCTGGCCTTCCTCTAAAGTTACCTCATTCTCTTGGAATTGTTTCCTTGGTCCTTATCTTCTTCATTCTGCTTGCATCTGCCAGTTTCAGCTAGTTCTGTGTTTGCAGCATTAGTTTTATCAAGAAGTTTACTCTCGGTCAGCTCTTGCGGCCTAAGGCTTCAACTACTTCAGCTTCTAGTGCTAAGCAAGGCTATTAATCCTAACAATTCTCAACACTGGGAAGTGCTAGAATACATAATCTTTAAACAGGCCCTTTGTGCTGTATTTTTATCTACCTGCCATGTCTATCTTCAAAATAGTTCTTTATTCACAGCAACTGAAACATAAGGTATATTTATTTTTGGTTATACAAACATTTTTGTCAAAATACTTTTTTTATATCAGCAACCTTTTGTATATCAAATTGTCAGAGTTACATCACAGTTTACTCCTGTAGTGAATAACCATCCATAAAGAATACTGAAGAACAATCCAAACAGTTACAAAAAATTGCCCTATCTTACTTTTAATAGAATAATAAAGTTAGTAGCATTCTTGGAAAGACTTACATCTTCTTATGTCTAAGGCTTATCTTAGATCACCATACCTACAGTCAAATTTATAGTTATTAATAATCATGTTTAAAACAAAAAGTGCTTTTATTTCTGCAAAAGCGAAATACACCAGCTGGGTAAACAAATAACTGTATTCTCTAGTTAACTCGGACAGTGAATCAGAAACAAGAAATAGATGCCATACAATTGATCCAAAACCTGAACAAACCACACACTGGCTATAACAATTTTATACTACTTCCTGCTCTTTTTTTTAATGGAGTAAATCAATATCTGCTCAACCACTTACGAAATCAAATTGTTTTTCCTAATGGCCAGAGATTATAATTACATAACACACAGGGCAAATTATTGCTATGTTAGTTTCCCAGCGACTTTCTTTTCCAGTTTTAATAGAAAAGAATATATTTCAAAATAATTATCATTGAGGGAGAAAGTATTAACTGCAGCTAGGGAAAAAGGTTTGGTCTTACATACACCTTGATGTAATGCTTTTGGCCGGTAATGAAAATGTGCCTGGTTCAGATTGTAAAGGAAAAAATTAAGTTCTTGGGCTCCAAAAACCTGGTCTCGGGGTTGTGCAGTATCAGAGCACAGCGCAGCTCAAGACATGACACAAATCTCACTGGAGAAGAGGGCTGGAAGTAGAGGGGAATGCAGCTGGGAAAACCCCTGCTCCCTTCCCAGCTCACATACCTRCAAGGAAGGAAGAAGCATTACAATGAGCAGGGGCAGCTCTTTCCTCGGGGGCTGGGGTCACAGAACCAGAGGCCTATGTAGGTGGAAAGGGTTTTTTACGTTTTGGTTTGGGTTTCTTCGGTGGCTGCAAAGAACTAAATTATTTGACGGCCTGTCCTGAGGGAGAGGTTGTTCCAAAAGCATTCCTTGTCAAAAATGATACTAAGTATTACTCACAAATGTTCTTCCATTCATTTTTTAACACAGAAAAGCTCAGGAAGCAATTCTGGACATACTTGCATTTTAAAACTAGAAAATAAGCAGTTTGTGTGTGAAAGGAATATCAGGACAGCTTGGAATTCTCATCAGCAGTAAAATCCACAACCTTTTTGTACTTGTAGTCCTACTTGCATTGCATGTAGATTTTGTACTTGAAAGGGTCATAGGAAAATGGAAGAAATAATTCCCAAAATAAGAAGAGGGCACACATGGAGAGTTACAGGTGAAATTTGGTCTTCAGACAGAGTAAAGGATCTTGCACTACCTTTGTGCAGCATCACAGCTATGAAGAAATGAATGAATCTCCTGTATGCATCCCCTTTTCCTTTTGTAGCAAGTAGCAGCCACTGCAACGCGAAACAATCTGAACASTCCACATGACAAAGTTTTTTTGCCTTGTGCGCTTGGGACACAGCAAGGTTAGCATCTTTAATCATCCCGCTTAGAAAAGAGGACAAGAGTTACTATTGGAATGACATAGCCCCAATCTTTCTACACATCAAAATACGTCTTTAAATAGGGCTGCCTCCTCCTGTACACCAAGCACCAGCAGACCTGGCTGCCTGGGCTCAGCTGTGCTGGCTCAGAAAGCCCAGATAATGTCTCTGAATCGGTTCCACTCCCTACACGCAGGGGCTTTTAAACTCTGCCTTTTGAAATCGCTGGTACAAATCCCATGGAAGAAATGAAATGGTCACATAGGTGTAAGGCACATTTAGCTCCTGGAGTTTTAGCCTTAACCAATACTTAAATGTCACGCAAAACCTCATGGGATGTGTATGTGTTGTACTTCAGACTTATAATAGCAGCTTCTAATTGAGCATTTATTGACGGGACAAAAATCAAACAATAAGGGTTTCTAAAACGTTGATAAAGACAATCAGAGCGATTAACCCTTTTCATGACACCATGAAGGCAGATAAGTCATTTACTCTTTTTTCATTTTTACAGTATTTTCCACCTGAGAACATTTGCATGAAAGACCGTATTTCTCAGCAGGAAATGGCACAGGGTATAAACAACAGGGGGCATCAGGAAGCTTCAGAAGAACTGGGGTTTATTCACAGTATTTATCTGAACTGAAAAACGTGGACTCTTCCGCTTACCCTACAGGTTTATTTCTTGGCAATGAAAGAGTTAAAAATACTTTAATTGGTGAAAAAGTGAAAAGGAAATGGCTTATTTCTGGATTTAAAAATCCGGGGCCCTGCTCTGCCCTTCCCGGAGATATCCGACCCTTTTCTTTGCCTTCCCCGCGCTGTTCCCAGGCGCTTCTTGCAGTGCAGGGGGTTTGGRGGACGCTGCAGAGCAGCGTGGCCAGCTCAGCCTCCGACCCCCGCAACGCCCCCATCCCCTCTGCGTCGTCCTTCGCCGCCCAGCCCGGCCTCCCCACGCCGCTTCTCTTCTCGAATCATCCATATTACACCGCACTCCCTCCTTCGACTCACCCGCAATAGACCCCGGCTCCCTCCTCCCCTGGAGGAGGATCGGTCCTTAAATCCCCGTCTCTGGTACCGGCGCGGGGAGTAGGAAAATCTCCGCTTGCCACGGCCGGACCGACAAACCCGGAGGGTTTCGTCGTCGCTGGAGAAACCAGGGACCCCGGCGGGGACTCGCCCCTCAGCAGTCGCTGCCCGCTCCGTTATCCGCCGCCTACTGCTTTTACGAAGCGACGAGKTAACTCGGCTTCAGCCTGAGCTCTCCTCCGTTAACGTACCCAGATTAAACTCGTGGGATTAAATCACGCAGTAAAGCCAACACTGCTTAGTAGATATAAAAGCCCTTCGGTGCTTTGGTTCCTTTTCTGCTTCCCTCCCTCAAGGAATAAAATGCACAACGAAGAAAGAAACAAATTCATACATAATTAATTCGTTTCAATGTATAGCTAGCTCTCCAATCTGGGTGCCGAAACAGCGCACACTTTCCCCCTTTTCCTCAAACTTGGTAGGTGAAGAGGGAGGGATGTGTAGTGGCGACTGCCCCATCAGCGGCCGATCTGCGCGGCCCGGGAGTGGGCCCGGAGCGGGACCCGCCGGGAGGGGCGCCGGGGGAGAGGGGGCTGCGGTGCTTTTTGCCGCCCGGAGCGCCGGCTCGTCAGAGTTGCTAAGCGGTCTCCATTCACACGGGCTCGAGGAGGCAGATTTCTCTTTGTCTCTTGATGACAGGCGTTTTCACATTTCTCTCTCATTCTGTCGCTGCAAAACCGAGTTAATGTTAAAGAAATAACGGGAATCCGTCTGGGCGGCTTATACGAGACTGTAGGCGTTCGCACTCACCTTATTAAGACATATATACGTTTTTAAAGAAAATTTGTCCACTTCCCCTAGTTTTCATAAGCCAGATCTATGAAGCGTCTTCACGGAAGTGTCTGGCTGTACAATACCCATTGGAGGCCTCGTGGCCCTTCACAGTTTAGACCTCACACAATCCTGTAACTTTATTTAATATTTTTTAGGGCTTTGTTTCGCAGATATATGATTTGAAACTAGAGCTACATAATGCCTAAACACATTCTGCAACAGGGAAATAAGAGAAATAAGTACAAGAATGACAATGAATMCTATATCTTCCATACTATTGCATTTGTATGATTGATACCAGAGCATTCATTTATAAGGGAAAGAAATCCAAAAGATTGTCCTCTTGAAAGTTTCTACAGTCTAGAAACTAGAATTTAAATCCTCTCACACAACATTGAAACGATGCACATGTACCCAGTGGTTTTCACAGGACCCTTCCCCATTTTTGCTACAATCCCCAGTGGTTGCAGACACAGTTTCATTGTGTGGAAGAAACACAGACACAGAGGGGAGTGGAGACTTCCCCCGCCTGTAGATGGGTGAACTTATTACCGACTCAATTTTAGGAAAGCTAAACTCAGTGAAGACCAGGTCTACAGTATATGTTAGCCCACATCTCTCTCTCCCCTATACTGGAAGACAGATTGGCAAAACTGTGGTCATGTTGAAAACCGCTCCTGTTGCTCCAGTGTCACCGAGCTGATCACCAAGGCCGTCTCCATCTCCACGGAGCACAAAAAAGAGCCCCAGGAAAGTCAAGAAGCTGGCGGCCAAGAGCCTGCACAAGACTGTAAGGGTGAAAAAGCAGTGAGGAGCCCCGCTAAAGCCAGAAGGAAAACGGAAGCAAGCAGGGGAGCACCAAAGCAGAGAAACGACTTTAAGGCACCGCTGTGCCCTGCTGGAACAGCAGCAGCTCTTCTAAGAACCATTCGCCTTCTACCAAAACGAGAAGGGAGCTCGAAACTCCCCGTACCTCATGGAGAAGAGGGGGCGTTCCAGCCAGTAGTGCCAGAAAAACGAAACTAAAAGCGATAGCGCTCTTTCTAGCGTAACACAGAGGCCGTCACCATCAGGCAGCTCACTGAGAACACTGGTAACCCTGCCCTGCCTGAGGTCCTTTCCTAGTGCTCTGCAGAGTTAGTTCTGCCAAGGAAAGCCAGCGGGACACTCTCACACGATAGCGTTAAAATTCAGCAAAAAATGGAAATCAACAAGGGGCCCGAAGCAGGGAACATCGCTCCTGTTGCGAAAGAATTGGTTCAGGGTCACTGCTGTGACCGCATGATTTCTTCAGGGTTTTATTTGTGTGTGTGTGTGTGTGTTTTGCCTCCCACGCACACGTCTCTGAGTTCGAAAACTCCACATTGCCCAGAGTTGCAACAGCAATCAGCTACTCTGATACTTTCTAACAGAACAGAAATGCTCTAGACTGACACGAAGACTTCTGTTTATACCACCTTCTAATAAATATTGCATACAGCACTTACAGGAAAGCCAAAGTTCGCTTACTCTGTGGAGGCACACTGTTTACTCCAACATCATACAAAAAAGTACTTGCCACTAATGACACATTAAAAAACACCCAGACAGTCTCAAAGCATAAAAAAACTTTATTAAAATTAAAATAGAAAATAACTCCGAAAAAAGCAACAAAAACTAAATTAAGATCCTCAATGGACCAGCCAAATTTTTAAAAGAGTAACATTTAGTATTAATAAAACAACCATCCTACAAAAAACTTAGGCAAGCAAGCACAGAGAAGAGCATAGTTAAGGCAAACAGTTGAAGAAAAAACAGCTTACATGTTTCTACCTGCATTTACTAGAAGAACCAAATCCGCAGAGAGCAACTCAACCCTTCACGACCATTGTGGGCAGCTCTGAAAAGAGCCTTTGTTTTACTGTTTCGTTTCCTGATTGGTCTTAGACGTATTCACTTGGCTTTAGCCTTGTGGCTGTCGGTCTTCTTGGGCAGCAGCACGGCCTGGATGTTGGGCAGCACCCCGCCCTGCGCGATGGTCACCTTG